>JAAFCE010008833.1:160755-203100 GCA_013389805.1 Trigoniulus corallinus
TTAAATAACTTCTAAAATCACAACTGTTCTGAAATTACAGAAATTTCTCTAAAAGTAGACTTATCAGAGTATTCCTATAACAAGAACAAAGAAAAAATTGAATCAGATGTAGATTTGGAACCAAAACGATAATGTGACTGAAAACTGATATTTACTCCAAGAAATGAAGGTTCTTAAAAAAGGTTTGCAATGAAATTCAGTATGCAGCTATGAAGCAGTTAAAATTTAAACTTGAAAATAGTGGTATTGTTGCATCTGAAAGAACAACAATGTGCCAACTTGCCAAAATGAATTTAAAAAGACACAGACCTGCCAGGAGGCCAAGATTTACAGCAGCCATGAAAGCCAAATGATTGAAATGGGCAAAACAACATCAGGATTTTAATTGAGACTTCTATAAATCAGTAAATTTTTATATTGCTCCATTTATCAACATTATTTATTAAATATTTAAGTTAAGGCAGTGCATATTTAACACTGGGTTAAAAGTTTTAGGTTTGCTTCAGTGTGGAAAGCAATTGTGAAATTTTAGCCAACAAATCTCAAGATGTCAGAAGGAGTCCAGAGGAAAAATTTTCTGATAAATTTGTTATTCAAACGGTCAAGAAACCTACAAAATTGAATATATTGTCTGTAATCAGTGGAAAGGGCAGTGAACGTTTGTATGTGGTGCAGGACATATTAAGAAAGCACCAATACCAGCAAGTGCTGATTAACTGACTTTTTACTCAGTTAAAGGATTCTTTTCTAAATGGTGAATAAATTTACATTTATGCAAAATGGAGCATCCTGTCATACTGCCAAGTATATAAAAGCATTTCTAGATAAGAAAAAATATTCCTTTATTGCCTTTTCCAGGTAATTCTCCAGATATCAATTTTACCAGCAGGGAACAGCTGATAAAAAATAACTAATGTGTGCAATCATCACTTATATATGCAAGAAACAGTGCAAAAGTGAACTAAGTATGCCAACGTGACATAAATCATTAATTGCAGCCAAAGGTGATAATGATAGATTTATTATTTTTAGTATAATTAATTCTATTGCCATCAAACACTGTTTTTTTAACCTTCCAAAATATTGAAAAATGTTTTTAGTTGATGCTAAAAAAAATTTAAATTCAAAAAGTATCCTGATTGAGCTTACAATTGCAAAAATTGTAAAAAGCAAGGTGTGTCTAATAATTTGGCCAGGGACTGTATACTGCCAACTTGACCTATCAGGGCTGCTTGCAGGGTATTCAATTAGAATTAAAATAAAAGCCTTTGAAATCATGTCAAATAGATCAGGGGTGGCCAACTTTTGTGTACATAAGATCTACTTCTTCTCTTAAAAAGGTGTGGAGATCGACTGTTTATCCCACAAACATATCACGATCGACTGTTTATCCCATAAACGTGTCATGATTGATTTGTTGTCATAGGCATAGTCAAAGTAGGGAAGGGGAGGTTCAATACTGGACCCACCTCAGTCTGGTGTCGAACCTAGAAACATTGAGCGACTACGTCCCTGATGCAGGTGTTAAGTCAACACATTGCAAGTGATCGACCAAAATTGGCTTCGTGATCAACCGGTCAGTCATGATTGACAGGTTGGCCACCCCTGATATAGATCATGTCATGTAGATCATGTCATATTGATGTCTACTACTGAAGGCTAAATAAATGGAGCTGGTGTGGAATAGAACATTAGACTCAGTGGAGTGATTTAGCTGAAATCCATTTTGCTGGGGGCTGGAAGTTTCTCACAAACCCAGATCCTTTTATGAAGTATCCATTCCAGGATATTGGCATAACGATAGTAGGAAGCAAGGGTAATAGATGATTGAGGGATGCTAACAGTGGTGCAGAAAGCCTGACTTAGTTCCTCTATGTGTTAGGTTTCTTGAGAATTTCATTTCACATTTGTAGCCATTAACTTCCCACTTACAAACTTTCACATGCTTTGTCATTGAGGTTTGAGAATCCCTGTGTTCATTTGCCATGCTTGTGGATCCTGCAGCTGTTAACATTAGTAGAATTACGTATTTGTCCATTTTGGCCCTGTAATGAAATTATTTCTCATTTGCAGCTATGGGCAACATTTTAAACATCTTATATAATAGAACTCCTTCTGCACTTGATTCTGGGGATTCTATGGGTTCATTTATCCTTTCTATATTATCCTCTGTTGTGCTATTCTCTCTTTCATCTTTTGAAGAAATTTTGACTTCGTTGTCCTCATTTCTATTTTTAACGGGCTTTCATCTAGATTGTATTTAACTATTTCTTCTCCTGAATTTTCAACTACGTTTTCCTCAGCTGTTTGTATTAATTCAACTTCTTTTTCTCAGTTCTATTTTCTAAGAGATTTTTGGTCACATTGCTTTCAATTTTACTTTCCTGAATTGCTTTTTCTAATAGATCATTTGTTGTATTGTTCTCAATTTTATTTCCCAACGAATATTCAACTGCACTTTCTTGAATTGCTTTTTCTAACGGATCGTTTATTGTATTGCTCTCAGTCACATCTTATAATAAATTTTGTGTCACATTGTTTTCAATTTCATTTTCTTTATCTTCAAATTTTGGCGTTTCTTCAATTAATTCTTCAATGGGTTCTCTCCACCTCACTTCTTTATGCACCTCTGTATCTTTATTACCTTCTTTGGGGATTTCTCTGTTTACATTCAATAGCCCAGTTTCATGATCCTCTCCCCCAGGATTTCTAACAAGAGAGAGTTCATGACTTCAAGCTTCACTGTTTGCTTCCATACCAATGTTTCTTTTTGTGCTTCGTCTCTCCCAAGATTTCTAACAAGAGAAGTTGCTGAGCATTGAATCTCATTGGTACCTTCATTTTCAGTCTTTTTGCCAGGATTCCTCCCCCCAGAATTTCTAACAAGAGGAGTTTTTCAAGATTCAAGTTCCCCATTGCTTCATTAGACCTTCTCCTCCCAGGATTTCAAGCAAGAGAAGTCTTTGAAGGGACCCTTTTTCCGATTTCATTGAGTACTCTATAATTAATCCTAGGTTGGCTCCACAGGCCAACCCTGGGCCCTTCTGGTGACATTTTCCCTAATGTCACCAGACTGTGATGATTGCTGGGGGCCTCTTTAGGAACCTCATTGTTGGTTACATTTTCTAAGGTTATGCCACTCAACTTCTCAACAGTCTCTGCTGCAGCTGCAAAATCATTTTCATTACCATTACCAACGTTGCAAACAGTCTGTAATTCATCCTCATCCTCCACCCAAATGGCAGTATTTGGCTGCACATCTGAAGTAGCATCATCTGGGCTACTCATGCTAGTTTGATCAGGACCAGCAGTAGATCCACATAGACCAGTAAACAGATGTCGTGGTAGAAATTTCCATAATCTATTCATGTGCACATACTTCTTAACTACTTCTTAACATTTTTTTACCACCCCCTCAGTTGACAAGTGATACCCTTGAGACAACAATGGTCTTACATTTTCATCTGAATCCTTCAAATTTTGTTTAATTTCATTTATTTTCATACATTTGTTTTGATGCATTAAAATAGTTTCCAAATCTATTATATCCTTCAGGTCATCTGTTGGTGAGTTTTCTTTGCACTAAGGAGCTGTTTTTTAGTTGTTTCCTATCCTAAAGGGTTGCTCCTTTTCATCAGGTTGTGCTAATTCTGCAATGTTTCTTGAGAGTGCATCTGCTCTATTAGTGCTTCAAGGTTTGTAAACAATTTCAAATTCAAAAGTTTGTAGCTGTAGTCCCCACCTAGCTACCATAGCATTTTGGTGCCTTGTAGTCATTAAATACCTTAATGGAGCATGGTCTGTTATCAAGGTAAATTTTCTTCCAGTCAAGTAGTATATTCCAAATAAACAACCTAAGGCTTCCTTTTGGGTAGTCAAATACTTCTCTGATGGTCTCTGATGGTTTTAATTTTCTACTGGCAAAAGCTATAGGTAAGTTTTTCCATCCCAGTGCAGTTCTAGAACTGCCCCAATTGCATAGTTGCTAGCATCTGTAGTTAGGATGAAAGATCTGTTCCAATCTACTATTCTAAGCACAGGGTAATTAGTCAATTTGTTTTTTAGGGTTTGGAAGGCTTCTTCACATTTGTCATTCCATATAAAATCCTTATCCTTCCTTATAAGGTCTGACTGGGGTCAGGCAATTTTAGGATAATCTGCAATATGTCTTCAGTAGTAGCCTGCCATTCCTAAAAAGGATTGAACTTGTTTAACTATTTGAGGTTGAGGGAATTGTTTTATGGCATTAATTTTGTCTTGTTGGGGACTTACAGTGCCCTCTGAAATTACATGTCCTAGATAATTTATAGTTTTCTGCAATAGCCTACATTTGGATGGTTTTACTTTTAATTTAGCTAATTTCAATCTTTGAAAAATCATTTCAAGATTATCTATATGTTCTTCTACATTATCACTAAAAATCAAAAGATCATCTATAAAGTCAAGACAAATTCTTCCTAATAGTTTGTCAAACGTTTTATCTGCAATTCGTTGGAATATAATTGGAGAAGTTTTTAAACCCATGGGGGACTTATTAAATTCATAATGCCCATTGTGAGTAGAGAAAGCTGTTTTAGGTCTATCAGATTCCTTAACTCCAACTTGGTAGAAAGAGCTATAGAAATCAAATAATGAAAAGATGGTTGCAGAACCTATGTTCTCTGGGAGGCTTTCAAAATTTGGGAGAGGATAATGGTCTCCTACAGTGACTACATTCAGAGCTCGATAATCAATGACTAAACGGGGTTTTGTTACAAGAAGACTAATAAGCATGGACTTGAGTAAGGACTGCCGGAAGGTTGAGTGATGTCAGCATCCAGTAGTTCTTCAATTATTCCTTCCAGGATAGGTTCATGAGCCTTTGGTACCTTATATGGTTTCCTATTCACTGTTTGTTAAAGGTGAATCGTCTATCGTCTTGATCAGCTGTTGTTCAATGGAGTTCAGGTAAGTTGATTATTTTCAGTCTCAGTAAAATTGTGCTATAAGGGTCCGATGGATTGCATAGTGTGTAGCAGACGATTCTTTGTACTTCCGATGAAGGAAAGTATTAAAAATGCATGTTGCGGGGCCTGTTGTCGGTCATTGATATTCATTGCTATCAGCAATTTTGAGGGTGATTTTGGAAAACTACCCTTTGGACTATGCTTTCCCTTTTACCTGGTTGTTCTATTTTGCAATTTCCATTAGGTGCAGGCAGAAAGCAATTCTTCAGAGATTTTTCTGTGCCTAGAATACTGAGATCCATACAAATGGGATATTCCTGGCTACACAAGATCATTTACAGAATCAATATATATCTTGTTTGCAGGGTTAGGCCCTCGAGCTGAAGGCAAGAAGGCCGGAGAACTGAAAGACAGAAAGTAGAGATCATTGTAAAGGTACTTTCCCCCCACCCTCTGATATTTTATTTAATTATATTGTCAAATTTCATTAAATTATCAGCCAAATTGTCCTGTGATTAATTATATTTTGTGACATCTTATTTACCACTACTGCTCATATCGCAAGGCCCCACAACATGTATTTTTAATACTTTCCTTCATTGGAATATGAAGAATCGTCAGCTATGCACTATGCAATCCATCGGCCGCCTATAGGACAAAATTACCTTCAGTCTTTTACTCTTCTTCCTTAGATTCTTTCTGTCGTTTTCTTCTTTGGATGATGCACAATAATTCACATCTTTTTCTGACCAACCGACTGACTGACTGACTTTTACACACTAACTTCTCAGACTGACTGCTTTCTCTAAAAATTTCCTCTCCTTTTATATTTTTTTTTTTATTTCATCATTTTTTGAAAGGGGTAACCTATCCGAAGGTTTGTTTATATTAATAAATTTTTATTATCCCTTGCCATTGGTAGGATTTGTAGTTTTGCTTTTACTTTTAATAAATTATATTGCCAAGATGAGGGTTTTATTATGATTTTAATGGTTCTCTTAGTCTGGTTGTTTATATCTTCTTTGAACTGATTCAGCAAAAGGGGTTAAGGGTCAGCTTTTTCTGGGCTACTTTTAGTTATCCTGCTGCATTTTTTGGATAAGAACTTCTAATTTATTATTTTCTCTATTTTATAGTACTTGGAATTGCTGACTTAATGTGAGGGATAATAGTAAGTTGTTGAGAAATGGACATTCCCATTTTAAGTTTTAAACTGAATTTTCACTGTTATGTTTATGTTAATTGAAATTTATTGGTTTAAGAACTGGGTTTTGGGACTTAGTATTCTGTTCCCACAGATATTTGGTTACCAGTTTCAACACTGAAAGGGTAAGTTTTGGATTTTCATTTTTATTGCTCTGTACTGCTATTAAAAGGTTAGATTTCTTTTAGACTTTTGTTTCTTTGCTAGAACTTGATTAATCAACTTAAGTGTTAGTTTCAAAAGGGAAAAAGGGATTTAGAATTTTTCCAGCTTGCTTTCTTAGGAGTATCATGTTTCTAGGATTCATCCAGGGTCTATGATGAAGGTAAGTTTTTTGATTAATTTTGAATTTGAATTTTTCAATGCATCTAGAATGCTAATAAACATTTTTAAGTTACAAAAAGGTTGAGTTTGCTTATTTCTTTATTTTTCATTGATGTTAGATTTTAGGTATTACTACAAGATAACAGTGACTTCTTGTAAACCACAATGGTCATTGTTAAAGAGCTTTCCTTGTTGAAAACTGATATAAAGTCACAACTATCTGAGATCTCAGAGATAAAAATGCAACTATCCACTATTTCTGATACATTGGCTAGAGAATTTGCTAAGCCATTTAAAACTAAAATTCATTCATTTGCAGATGGGGTTCAATCTGCAGGTCCCAAGCACTTCCAAAATCCTCCCTCCCCATTCCATTCAGTCACCTACAACAAATATCTCTAGGATGGATCCACAAAAGCTGACCAGACAACAGAGTGTATACTACAACAAGCCTTCCAGGCCCACTGTTCTGCCTCCTTTGCATAAGGGAGCAAATGGTGATCCCTCCTCATTGCACTTGTGATGATATCTCTGCTTATTTGAATTTTATTTATTTCCAAAAAGAAATATACTACAACGTCTACAAATGAAGTATTTGGAGTAACAAATATGCTACAAGATGATTTCTACACATGATTGTGCAGAAAAAAATTGAATAAATTCCTTTTGAAATGGCGACACGTTGTCATACATCTGTATGTAGTACAGGCAAATACAGCAGAGTGGAGGGAAAAAGGAAGAGTGCTCCAAAGCTTAAAGGATTGAAGAAGAAAAATGGTGTCCCTAAGGTCCCCAAAGGGTACAGTGGGTTCAAATCGAAACCAACAGGTAGTCTGGGTGGTGATGGCTGAAGAGAAAAATGTATAGATAGCATGTAAGGGATGGAGATTGTTCCTGAGAACAGAGGCAAGGATGTTCAGTTGACAAAAGGAGAGATAAGTGTAAAGGGGAAGAAGATGATGCTTTGGCCACATTGGGCCCAAACTATGGGGGTAGATGAAAGATTGTGCATGGTATAGCATTATAGGCAACAGAGAGAGATAGGCAACAGGGCTTCAACCAGCTAGGAAAGGAGCAGCAAAGGATAATAAAGGAAGTACCTTTGCCTGAAACAGAAGTAAAAGTTTGTTAGTTGGTAAGATGGATCTGAGTCACTTAAAAGGTATCTGAGAGAGTTAAGCTTAGAGAGGAAGAAATCACGATAAAGGAGGAACTTCAAATGGGGGTCAAAACTGACACCCAGCAGTCAAAGAGAAGAGGTGAAATAATGAGAAAAAGGAAGCTGTTTTAAGAAGGCCCTGCATTGTGAGAACATCAATATCTTAGTTTTCTCTATGTTAAGATGAAGACCTAGGGAGTTGTACCACTTGGATACTGTGAGCAAAAGATGATCAGTAAGGGAAGTTGCATCATGGAGTTCATTAATTGGAAAGAGCGCCCAAAATTATTGTCATCAGCAAATGACCAGAGTCCCCAAACCTACACACAATAAAGGGAGGTCTGCAGTGGCAAGATTGAAAAGTATACTTCCTAAGATAGAGCCCAGTGGAGCAACATGCTGAAGTGTGATAACTTGAGAAGAAGATCTCGTCCTAGCTGTTCAAGATTGCAAAAAGGACTTAAGGAGATTAAGAGGATACAAATTGGAAGTAGTACTATTAAGGTGCTAAACTAGTCTTGCATGATCTACAGTGTCAAAGGCTTTTGCAAGATTGGTCTGGAGCAAAAGGTACCCCTTACCATCTGAGAGAGAAGCAGCAATCTCAGACAAGATAGATAATGTAACAAAGGAAACAGGATTTAGATTTTGAGCTGTACTGGGTTGGCAGAATATTGGAGAGTAGGTCATCACGGATAAGATCATACATCCATCTCTCCAGCACCGGTGAGAGAGGAGAGAGAACTGCAATGGGGCGGTAGTTATTAGGATCAGAAGCAGGACCACGTTTGTGGACAGGTACAATAAAAGCCTCCTTCCATGGGGTAGGGAAGTACCCAGATGCCATGCAAGCATTTAAAAGGTGGAGTACAAGATGTAGACTGCTATTATCCAGAGATTTTATCACAGCAGCTGGAAGTCTATCAGGAACAGAAGAAAAAGAATATTTCAGCTTTGAAATATATAGTTGGAGAAATGATATCTCAAGAACTGGAGGAGTAGAAAAAGGTATGGTAGGGCATGGAGCATAAGAGATAGAAGGAGGTGGAGGATCATTAAAAGGATTTGCCATGATAGAGAGGACAGCAGAAGCTACAGTCTGGAACACAAGAAAGAGGCCTGGTAAAGTGCCTAAAAAAGGCCCAGAGCATATGAGTAGAGGCTTTGGGGGAAATAGAAAAACCTTTAGCTTGACGTATAGCTTTCTTAAAAAGGTGACGATGATAAGAGAAAGAAAGGTAAGAGGGAACATCAGGTTGAGTGAAAACACTCAACTGTGCCAATTACTTCAAATTGTAAACTAAATTCAAAACATAACTATTATTCGTCTTTCATTGTATTTACTGACCCAAATCTGGAGGAAGCTCTATCCTCTAATGACCTATCACCTACCAATTCCATGCATAAATCTTTTTGTGGAATTCTGCATGATACAGTAGAACTCCAATTATCCAAATCAATTGGGACCAGCCCCCATCAAATAATCAGAAAGGCAGATAGCTGGATTTTTTCTGAAAATGGGTCTAATGTAATTTATCACTGTTTGAATGTTGAAAATGGGCAAAGAAAACTATTTTTAATTAAATAAAAAGAGCTTTTAATGATGAATTGAAAAGACAATACTTTTACATATTAAGCATACTTAAAAGGGCTGTAGGTTAGTGCAGTATGTACGTGTACCATACTGTAAATGAAAGTTATTGCTTGCTGAACATCTCGGTCAAAGTAGTGGTTGTTTTTGGTGTGTCCGTTTTTGGTCAGCCAAATCACACATTATTTGGCAAGGCGCAGTACGTTCCCTCTTAATTTTTTTCCTGAAATTCTGAAAGCAATTCAGATAATCAGTGATTCACAAAATTGGAAAATTGGACTTCTGCTGTACCTACAATCACAAAGGAGGCGTTACATTGTAGAAATTTGTAGTGTTGCACAGTTGTGGCAAACGTGTGACCCACCATGCAATTTTTGTGACAAGAGCATGAATCATATCTAGTTTATCATCTACTAAACAAAAGCAAATTTCTCACTGATGTATTACATAAAATGAATATGTTTTGTTTTCAACATCATTTTGAAGTTTGTTTTCTATTTGCTACTGCAGACGTTAGGCCTACTATGTCATATGGTCCCATGTTGGGCAGTGAGGAAGAGTCATATAATTAGAATGCAAGCAGTCAAAATGTGAATGCTGCAGTATGTGAGAAGGGTGTATTATAGTTAGGAAATATTATTTTAGAGGTAGCCTTGGAGTGGGGGTTATTGCAAAAGAAATGAGGGAGAATAGGTTGAGGTGGTATGGACAAGTAATGAGAAGAAGGGAGGGGAAGCTTGTTAGATCCATTTCAGGAATGCAGGTGGTTGGACGCACCCAGGGTAGGGTAGAGACTAAAGCAGACGGGTGAGCAGGTTGTCTGTAAGGGTATGATAATGTGTGGGGTCGCCAGGAACCTGGCGGAAGATAGACGGGAGTGGAGGGCTGGAACCCACATTCCCGACTGTGCCAAGGGTATGTTGGTGTTGTTCACTACTTCTAACATTAACAAGCTTTATTCATTGTTAATAATAATTCATTTTTATTCATAAAATTAAATAGTGCTTGCACCTGACCTGCAGACAAATTTTTGGATTTTTTTCATTTTATTGTCCCCCGTCTTCAAAAATCGTTCACCACCGTTGCTGTAGGCCAATCAACGTTAGGGTTAAGTCTAGTAATGAAAATCCTGAAAGGCTAGAGGCATGACACTGTAAGAAGATCTAGCTCTGAACCTCTTCTCTTTCACCACTGCACATACTGATGGTGCTTTAGCTAGTTTTACGTAAGGGTACCTATATGAGGTATTCTCTGAGGGGTGCAATGTAAGATCTGAGTTGAAATTTCATTTCATAGTTGATGAAGGGGAATAAGGCCCAACTTCGCAGGGCCTCCTAAGGAGATAAGTGCAGATCTAATTCAAGAGGCATAGGACTGGTCCTGAGGTAACATTCCAAGCTCAGTCCCTGACTTAGAAATATAAGTTTGGAAAGTAGATTGTAATGACAAAATGTTTGCATTCATCCCAATCATCTTTCAGCTACAATAAAATACAGTGGTACCCCGCTTAACGAACGCCTCGTATAACGAATGCTCCCTATAACGAACACCGTCAAAAAAGCGCGGGAGTATCGCATAACGAACTTGTTTCACATAACGAACACTTGTTCAATATACAAAGTGAACTAGGAACTGTATAGGACAGTGGTGGCGAACCTGCGACCCACCGTGTAATTTTAAGTGGCCCGAGTGTTAATGAGATGATGTTAAAGGTGTAATAAAAGTTGGATGATGTTCTCTATTCCCTCCTTTAATAAACTTTATTCACTATTAATAATAACTTATTTTTATTCATAAAATTGAATAGTGCTTGCATCTGACCCATGGACAAATTCTTGGTTTTCTTTTGTGTTATTGTGACCCGTCTTCAAAAACGGTTCGCCACCACTGGTGTAGGATGTCCAAGATTGTAGTAACTATAGAGGTATTAATCCAATGAGTTATACCAATGTAATGTAATAGAATGTCGCCTCCAGGATAGAACTAGTGTCCGTGGAAATCAGTTTGGGTTCAAGCTAGGCAGGTCCACAATGGAACGAATCTTCAGTCTGAGGCAGATGATAGAAAAGTATAGAGCCGCTAAGAAGGATCTCCATACCATCATTATCGACTTGGAGACGGCTTACCAGTGTTCCACAACAGGCATTATGCAAAAGGGGGTAGAAAAAGGGTTTATTCGAATAGTTTAGGATATGTACTCATATGATGGTTCCATTCCACAGCCAGGGTAAGGACACTTTGGGGAAAATACTGGGGGCTCCCCAGTGAAGTTTGGGGTGCACCAAAGTTCAGCACTCAAATCCATACCTTTTTATTCTGGTTATGGACGAGCTACTGACGGGAGTAGGAGAATGGACCCCTCAATGCATGGCATTTGCTGACGAGCACCATTCAACTGCACACTGCAAGTAATTGACTGCCTTCTCATTGCAGGGCAATTCCTAGTTTTTGTGAAGTATGAACCCCCCAAAAAAATGGGTCCTAGAGTGTTTTCGCTCATAAACAATCAGCACTGCACTTTGTTTTTAACTTCTTAACAATTTTCACAATTTTTCGTGGCAACCCGGAACGAATTACACAATATAACATAGAGATCTATGGGAAATTGTGTTCCGCACAACGAACACCCCTCATAACGAACGTATCGCTGGAACGAATTACGTTCGTTAAGCGGGGTACCACTGTATATATAAAAATCTGAAATTCATTAAGGCAAATGAAAACATGCATAATTCTCAAATATTGTATAAACATTCGACAAAACGTATGCCAAGTGGTAATGCATGCTGTTACCAAGTGGCATATTTGTAGCTTCAAAAGAAATTCAGAAAATCCAAAAATGATATTCTTCCCATTTAATACAAGGGCTATTTTTTCAAGGTCTAATCCGTTGCAAAATTAAAACCACTGTGAAAATCCAAACTGTTTTATATGGAACATTTAGGGATACATTCTAGCTATTTCTCTACATAGTCACCTTTCTGATTGAGACGTTTGTCATAGCCTGGTATGAACTTTTGTACAGCCTCATCATAGAAGCCAGCTGCCAGTTCTTTCAGCTAATTTGGTACAAGTATACTGGTCTGCAGCTTATTGTGTGAATTAACTTCTGTCCTCCCAGTAAGTCTTTCAGCACCCACAACACAGCCCGGACTTGACTCCCTCCAACTTCCATCTCTTAGCTCACATGAAAAGCTGACTAGGTGGAATGCTGAAAGGACAAGTGGCTAGCTTCTGCAATGGTGCTATATAAAGTTTGGGATCTGGAACGTTCGCCCCCGACTTTTCTCCCAGGAGCTTTCGCCCCCACAAATTTTGCCCCTCAGACGTGTCGCCCCCGACAATTTCGCCCCTCCGATGTTTTGCCCCTGGGAGGGCAAATGACCGTTTGTTTGTTATTTTTTGTTATTCTGTTTTAGGTAAGGTAAAAATCAAGGGTTAGTTCCAACTGACCCTTCAGTCAATGCCAGCCCTTGATTTTTACATTATTTTGGCCGGGTGATTTTTTTTTCATTATTCAGTTTTTACCTAGAAAAACAGCATTGTTCATTCGGACCTTTTTCTGGGTGTTTCAAGGAATAGGTAAGGTGAAAATTCAGCAATTTTGACAAGAATTCTACGCATTGTGGAGGACATCAACAATAGAAATTTAATAGACTTTCTGAAAGGCATAGCCTTATATCTGGAAATTCACTTTACCATATAATAAAAAAATGATATTAATTTAAAAATAACCACTACTGCCCTACAAATCGATGTGTTTCAGGCAGGATCCGGAACGTTCGCCCCCGACAATTCCCCCCCAGAACATTCGCCCTTCGGACGTTTTGCCCCCTAACATTTTGCCCCCCGGGAGGGCAAATGGCAGTTTTTTGTTATTCTGTTTTAGGTAAAATGCCAGCGTAAATACCATAAATATCGCAAATAGCATAAATTAGCATAAATACCGTAAATATCACAAATAGCATAAATTAGCATAAATACCGTAAATATCAGCAATCAGTGGGCATAAGTTGCTCATGCTGGAGATGCAAATTAAGGGGCAGTCAGGAGGCATGCATGGAAGGGAGGACCAGTTATTAGGTGGTGACGGTTGTCACCTAACTCAGAGGAATTCAGGCAGGAGATTTCTCACAAGGTAGACTGGGATTGGGAAGGGTCTGCTGATGCCATGTGGGAAGGGTTGCCAGGAAAATCAGGAGATGTGGAAAGATGATGTTTGGTATGGCAAGAGTAGGAGGCAATCCTCAGGGTAGGCAGTCCTTGTGGTGGAATGAGGAGGTCGAAGCAACCATCAAACTTAAAAAGGTGGCATTCCATAGGTGGCAGGACAAGGATCAAAGGCCGCCTATATTCAAGCAAGGAAAAATGCTAGGAGGACAATTGCCCTGGCCAACACCACAGGTATGAGGAACTATACAATATGTTAGGGACAAAAGAAGGTGAGAAAAACATTTTTAGACTAGCCGGGACCAGGCATCAAACAACTAAGGACATTACCAGGGCCATAACAGTCAAGGATAGCAGTGGTAAAGTCCTTTTCCAACCAGCAGAAATAACCAAGAGGTGGGAGGAGTACTATCATGGCCTCTTAAATGCTACCAACAAGGAAAGGACGATTGAGAGCCACCCAGGCACCTCAGAGGCAGTCGAGAGGGTGACAAAGGAAGAAATAGTTTGGGCCCTCCAAAAGATGAAAGGATGCAAAGCAGTAGGCCCAGATAAGATTCCCATGGAGGTTTGGCATACCCTGGGGGCCACAGGAGTAACATGGCTAACAAAGATCTTCAATAAGATAGAAAGTGGAGATAGAATGCCATCAGCATGGAGGGAGAGCTGGATAGTTCCACTGTTCAAGGGCAAAGGTGACGCCCAGGATTGTGGAAACTATAGAGGCATTGAAGGCCGCCTTAGAAAATGCACTATGGTCCAGGGTAATCAATTTGGGTTTATGCCTGGTAGGTCCACAATGGAGCCAATATTTATCCTAAGGCAGATGATAGAAAAGTATAGGGCAGCAAAGAAGGGCCTCCATGCAATATTCATTGACCTAGAGAAGGCTTATGACAGCGTTCCTAGACAGGTAGTATGGAAGGTGCTAGGAAGAAAAGGGGTAGATGAAGGTCACATTAGATTAGTGTAGGATATGTATGCTGGCTCTATCACTAGGGTGAGGACGGCTTGGGGTAACACAAAAAGCTTCAATGTGCAGGTTGGTGTACAGCAAGGGTCAGCACTTAGTCCATACTTATTTACTCTAGTCATGGATGAGCTGCTGACGGGGGTGGGGGAATGGGCCCCTCAATGTTTGATATTTGCTGACAATGTGGGAAAGCTTGCAAAATCCAACGAGGAGGCCCAAAAGGGCCTAGAAGACATCCAGGTAGCAATGGCAAAGGGGGGGCCTGAAGGTGAATATGAAAAAGATTGAATACCTAGCTTTTAACTGGAGTGGTCAGGGGCCAGAAGGTGAGGTACGCTCAGGAGATGAGGTGATACCAGCAGTGCAGGAGTTTAGATACTTAGGATCAGTGTTGCAGGGAAATGGGGAAATAGACTCGGATGTGTCTAATAGGATTAAGGCAGGTTGGCTGAAGTGGAGACAGGCAAGTGGAGTTCTGTGTGACCGCCAGGTGCCTGTAAAGCTAAAAGGCAAAGTCTACTGAACTGTGGTTAGGCCAGCTATGCTGTATGGCTCAGAATGTTGGGCCATGAGGAAGGACCATGAAAGGAGAATGCAGGTGGCTGAGATTCAAATGCTGCACTTCATGAGTGGGGTGTCAAGAGCTGACAGGATCCGAAACGACCATGTTAGAGGTAGTCTGGGGGTGAGGGACATCGCAGAGAAGATGAGGGAGAACAGATTGAGGTGGTATGGGCATGTGATGCAAAGGGGGGAGGAAGAACTGGTTAGGTCCATCATGGGAATGCAGGTGGTTGGGAGCACATCAACGATAGGAATTTAATAGACGTTCTGAATGCATAGCCTACAATTTCGAAATTTAGTTTATGTTTGCACTTCTTTTATGTGACCCTCTTGCTTAATGTTTGTGTTTTTTTTTTATTTTATTAAATTTATTAATACAGTAAACAGAGCAACAAAAAACCGGCCATTTGCCCTCCCAGGGGCGAAACATCCGAGGGGCGAAATGTCGGGAGCGAATAGTACTCAGGGGCGAAACTTCCGTAAACCGTTTTAGGCTATATCTTTGCCAACTGCATTTTTAAAATTCGAACATAAGGCAGCGACACGTGCATGCGCCAAATTTTATGTTGGTAGTTTTAAGCATCGACGCTGCCACTACTTTTTAAGTACAATTTAGCAGACCGACATCACTTAAAAGACTTTGACGACGTAAATTTTACGTTTGCGTTTACATTGTTTGCCCACACTCTCTATTATTATAATTAAACAGAGCAACAAAAACCCGGACATTTACCCTCCCAGGGGCGAAACATCCAAGGGGCAAAATGTTCGGGGGCGAAACGTCCGAGGGACAAAATGTGTGGGGGCGAAACGTCGGGGGTGAAACTACCATAAACCATAAAGTTAAAACCAGGCTATGACACAGGTCTCAGTATGAGGTGACTGCATAAAGAAATAGCTGGATCTCATTGGACCTTGAAAATAAATAGCCCTCATAACATGAAAAAGGTGACTTTTTCAAAAAATTTCTCTCCTATGCAATTACAGAGGGAAAACATTTTACAATTGGGTGCAGTGTGTCATCGATGCTGTTACATGATGGGATATTTGTAGCTTCAATAGAAATTGAGAAAATGCAAAAAGTTATTTTCAATGGCATAACATCTAGAAAGCAAATTCTTTGACGTTTTTTCTATTCTATGTGCCAGAGAATGGTAATTCTCTGCTTGAACGTGTGTAGTAATGTATTTGATGCTGTTACTAAACAACATCATTGTAGCTTCAATAGAAATTGAGCAATTCAAAAAAAGATGTTCTTTCCATTGAACAACTTTCAAAAAGTGACTTTTTCATAGAATTTCAATCCTATACAAGACCGTAGGGTAAAAATTGATAACAAATAATGTGTGACACATAGTCCTCCATGCTAAAAATATGCTGCTTCCAAGCAGGTGTTTGAAACTTTCCAATCTATATTATAGTCGGGTCTTGATGGATATATGCATCTGAGAGGGTGGTGTATAAAAGATACCCATTTTGGTTCAGTAGGAATCTGAGTTATGCAATAAATTCCAAAAGAAAACTATTTTGCCACTACAAAAAGAACCCTACTACATATCGCTATGCCAGATTTTCACAACTTTGGGCCGAGGGGAAATGGCTGATAAGGTAGGATTGAGGTATATTTTTAGATTATCTTTCCTCATCTGTCCATTCTCCTTCTCAATTTGGCGCCTTTACCAGTGTTATACTGGCAGGTAGACCCTGATTTTATGCTTCTCCATAACCAGACCTTATTAACAGATCCCAGAGAGATTTGTTCATTGCAAGGTACATCTTTTGCTACTATAGGCTCTGATTCTCCCCATATATCTCATATCTCTCAGTACCCCTATATATTCCCAGAATCATCACATATCTTACATACTACAAACTTCAGTATGTAAAGAAATTTGCCAGTTGAAACCGTCTTCTAATCCTTGTACAGATATCCTTCCATCTTCACTCTGGTGTGCCTATAAGGACATCCTAGCACCTGTTTTGTCTAGGCTTTATACATATTGTATTTCATCATCATCATCTCACCCTTCTCCACCTTGAGGCAGGATCGGGTCTGTGGGTTTTAATCCTCCACTCCCACCTATTCCCCACCAAGTCCCAATCCACCCCACACACCAATGTCCCTTTGCACCACCTGTTCCCACGTCCGCTTTGGTCTTCCTCTACCTCTGCTGCCCCCAACCACCCACAGTCCCATAATGGACCTAATAAGCTCCTCCTCTCCCCTCCTCATCACATGCCCATATCACCTCAGACGATTCTCTCTTATCTTTTCTGCAACGTCCACCACTCCCAAGCTACTTCTAACGTAGTCGTTTCTAATTCTTTCCGACCATGATACCCCACACATGTAATGCAGTATTCGCTTCTCAGCCACTTGCATTTCCCTTTCATGGTTCTTCCTGACTGCCCAACACTCTGAGTCATACAGCACAGCCGGCCTAACGACAGTTCTGTAAACCTTGTCCTTCAACTTGCCCTTCAACCAGGGCCGTAACTAGAGCGTGGCAAAGACGGGCACAACTCGGTTTGGGGTGCAAAATGTTTAAGTTTTTTGTCATTATTGGGATATGGGCAAGCAAAAGTTAGACACGAAATGTAGTGACTGTTCGTTAGCTCCCCCTCTCTTCTCTCTCGTCTACCTCACATCGACACGATTATTTCTGAAGGCAAAGTACAGTTAATTTGTTTTATGTATTTTTAATTTATAGTGTATATCGAACGAAACACCTAAGTTTCCATTATTTCTTATGGGGAAATTCGCTTTGATATACAAGTGCTTTGGATTACAAGCACGTTTCTGGAACGAATTGTGCTTGAAAATTGAGGTTCCACTGTTCTCAGTTTTCTTCATGTTTACCCTGAAACCCCCACCTTCCATTGATGTTTTAATATCGTGTAGACCCTTTTGTGCATTCTACTTGAACTCCTCAAGCCTATCCACATCATCAGCAAATACCAGGCACTGAGGGGCCCATTACTCTACCCCTGTCAGCCTCTCATCCATCACCAGAGTGAATAAGTATGGGCTAAGTGCTGACCCTTGATGCACCCCAACATGCATGTTGAAGCTTGCAGAGTTTCTCCATGTTGTACTCACCCTAGTGATGGAACCATCGTACATATCCTGCACTATCCCGATGTGGCCTTCATCAACCCCTTTCTTTTTTAAAACGTCCCATACTACCAGTCTAGTCCTTCTTCATTGCTCTATGTTTTCTCTATCATCTATCTAAGAATAAAGATGGGTTCCATGGTGGACCTACCAGGCATAAATCCAAATTAATTTCCTTGGACACTAGTTTGGTCTCTGAGGCCTTCTATGGCTTGCTCCCACAGCTTCATAGAATGGCTCATCAGTTTTATACCACTTATAATTTCTGTAGTCCTGGGCATCACCTTTACCCTTGAACAATGGAACTATCCAACTCTCTTGCCATGCAGATGGCATCTTGTCACCATTTGCTAACTTATTGAAAAGCTTCCCTAGCCATGTAATTCTGGTGGCTCCCAAGGTGTGCCAAACATTCACTGGGATCTTATCAGGACCAACTGCTTTTTGACCTTTCGTGTTTTTAAGGGCTTGGACTGTCTCATTCTCCTTCACCCTACCCTCTGCCTGTGGAGAGCTTGGATTGCTTCTGTGCCCAATGCACTAGTGGCAGCATTTAACAGGCTTTCGTAGTATTCCTCCCACTTTTTGATTACCTCTGCTTGTTGGAAATGGACCCTACCATTGGTATCCTTGACTGTTATGGCCCTGGTAACATCTTTACTAGTTCTATCCCTGGTCTTGGCCATTCTAAAGACTGCTTTCTGTCCTTCCCTTGTCCCCAACTTTTCATATAAAGTCTCATACTTCTGGTACTTGGCCAGTGCAATGGCCCTCCTGGCGATTTTCATGGCCTGACAATAGTCTGTCTTTGAAACCTGAAAGTTCAAAGTCAGACCAAGTCTGCCTGTAGGTTCAAAGACAGACCAAGTAGGCCACCACCAAGTCTGCCTGCCTTGATAAGTGCCTCCTGCTCTAACTAAACCAAACAGTGCCTTCCCATATCTCCTAATTTTCCTAGCAACCCTGTCCCACATGGCATTGGCTGACCCATCTGAATTCCAGTTAACCTGGCTGAGCACCTCCTGCCTGAATTCATCTGCTTTGGTGGGCAACTTCCACCACCTGATAACTGATTCTCCTTTCCAGACATGATTCCTGACTCCCCCTTCACTAAGACCTCTGTCATGAGCAGCTTATGTCCACTTTCCTTCTGGAAATCCTCACTGGGTAGTGCACAGCAATCCTTGATCTCTGTCCTGTGCTGTTCCCTAACCATGAAAAAAATCTATTTGTGACATCCCCTGTGGTGATTGGAAAGTGATTAGGTGCTTCTCCCTCTTCTTGAACCATGCATTGGCTAATACAAGGCCATGTGCTCTTGCTGTCTATGGGATCTTCTGCCCCTCAGGATTGATCATCCCATACCCCAATCCCCCATGTACCTCCTCCTATCCCAGACCCCAATCCCCCATGTACCTCCTCATATCCCAGACCATCCTTGCCAACATGTGCATTAGTCACCCCAATAATTAACTGCTCATTTCCCTTGGCCTGTCTAATTGTGCTGTTTACTGACTGCACTACCTCATCAAAGTCCCTCCAGAAATATACTTTCACTGTTTTACCCAAGCCTGCTTGGGGGCATAAGCACTTGTGAGGCAGAGCCCCATACCCTGCCAAACAACTGTTACTAACATTATCCTGCTACTAATTCTCTTGATTGATGTGATCCCCTGGTGCAATTCCCTATTTTACATGATGCCCACCCCATTTCGTCCCTCTGCACTACTTGTGTATATGAGTTTGTATCCCTCCCCATTACCCATGACCGATTACCCTTCCACCTTGCTTCCTGCAGGAAAGCTATGCTAATATTTCTGGGTCAACTAGCTCCCCTGTTTTCCCTGAGAGGATCCCCACATTCCATGTCCCTAACCATAGTCTAACCCCTTTGTTTTGTGTGACGCTTCTGGCTGTGGGCACCCCAGTCAGACGTCTGGAACCCACAATGATAGTGACAGGGATACCTGTGGGGGTGCCATCTGACCCCACATGAGACACTTGATATAAACATTGCCATTGCCATGTGAGCCAAGGTATCCCACTCACATGACACATCACCGGGTCACACCATTCACCTGAAAAGTTACATGCAGTCAAAAGAAACAAATGGCAAGCCACCAAACAACCAAACAAACTACACAAACAAAACAAACCAGTTAACAGTGAAACAAAAATAGAACTAACAAATAATTACTTAAATAATTAAATTCATTTTAAATTAAATTCAAATGCTTGCTGTAGGGAGTTGGCCCTGTAATGCAGCATGGTTGGAGATGCACGTTAAACCATGCTGGGTTGTTGTTGTTGTTTGTTGGTGTTTTAGGGCCCTTCAACTACAAAGGTCATAAGAGCCCCATCCACAGCATAGTTCTGATGCAGAGATTGCACAGACACTATACTAATGCGACGATTTTTGGGTATTAGCAGTACCCAACCATGCTGGGATTGGGAGAGAACGTCACGAGGTTAGGCTTATTGCCAAACCTCGCAACTAATTCCCTGTCCCCAAAAACGGCCCCAACACCTACAGCCCTACCTTATATTGGAACAACTGAGGGGTTCACGCCTTGAAACAGGCAATTTTACCCTAGATATGGCTGAAAGTTGTTAAATTTATGGTAAAATTCAAAAAAATTCACTGAGCTCAGTGAAGTCAGCCACACAGTGGACAGCGCCACCTAGTGTCTTCCATCCATTTTGCATGTCTACTAACTTGATTCCTCAATTATGGAAATCATCTTTGATAGTTCCAATTCTTAAATCTGGTTCCAAACACCTCTGCACCAATTATAGACCTATTGCAAATATTTTGCCTGTGGCCAAGATATTGGAAAAAGTCTTACTAGGGCATCTTCAGCCGTGGACTCATGGTTTCCTCAATGAGGTTCAGCACAGGTTCATGGCCAGAAAGTCTACAGTCAAATCTTCATGGTCATATATCTTGGATCCAAGATGCTTTTAGTGTGAGATCCCAAGTGGATACAATCTACTTGGATCTCTCACAGGGTTTTGACAGGGTCCCTAGGGATTTACTAATTTGGAAACTAGCTCAATACGGGTGCTCATCTCCACTTTGGGCATTCATTAGTAACTACTTATCTGGTCACCTCAATGCTATCAAGCTGGGTAACTTTGTTTTTCCTACAAGTAATACTACAGATTCAGGTGTACCACAAGGCAGCTTGTTGAGCCCTTTGCTGCTTTCTATTGGTACACTGACCTATCAGTACTGGTTTTGGGGAAGGCTGTGAGCATCAATTTGAAACTGGGCTCTGCAACTCTCCATGGTGGCACAAATGCTGGCAGAACTGGCACCCTTGTAAATAACACTCAGGCTGGCTAGATCATCCAACCACCTCATTCCAGAGGAAGAGTGGATCCCTGGGTAGTTTTAAACTGGCTGCTGCAAAATGGAACTAAAGTGGCTGGGTGTGTAGGGTGCTGTGGCTGACCATTCAGCCACAAAATATATGTGGTCATCAGGTACTGCCACCACACAGTCAGCCTCAGCATAATGGCTGAGCACTGGACTGGTGTAGAAAGCCCCAATGGACAACCAGATGCCAGCATGATGAACACTATCCAGCATCCAGAGGGTAGATGGAGTGGCCAGGCCATACATTCACAGCCGTAGTCATTGATTGGTTTGATTTGTTCGTGTTTAAGGTCCTGTCAACTACAAGGTCATTAGAGACCCGTCCACTGCATAGTTCTAGTGCATAGTCTGTACAGACACTACTCTAATGCGACGATTATTGGGTATTAGCAGTACCCAGCTTTCCCAAGCGACCACCCATGTCAGTACTAACTGGGCTTGCGTTGCTTAACTTCAGTGATCAGACGAGAACTGGTGTGTCCAACGCAACTCGCCGCTGAAGCTAAATAAGGCTCAGGATGACACTCTCATGACAAAAGGGCATGACAGTTGGTCTTGTCAGGGGAGAACTGATGGCCATGCAAGTGGGCAAATCACTGGCACTGTTGTTCCTCAAATAGACAACAGAACCAGGAGTAAACAGAGGAAGGTAAACTGTTCACCACAATAGCAAATGCACACACACTCTGAAGGTCCCACAGCAGCAAATTGCATTGGACACACCAGTTCTCATCTGATCACTGAAGTTCAGCAGTGCAACACCACCTAGTACTGAGATGGGTGGCCACTTGGGAAAACTGGGTAATGCTAATACCCAAAAATCGTCACATTAATGTAGTGTCTGTGAAATCTCTGCATAAGAACCATGCTGTGGATGGGGCTCTAATTACCTTGTAGTTGAGGGGCCAACAACAATCTGTAGGTCCAGTAGGACAAAAATACTATGGAGGAAGCAGGGCAAATTACTCCTGAGCCTCCATCAGTGCAAGATGTCCAATATACCATGGCGTCATGTGCTATCATATGCATTCTCCATCAAGTGGTATCTGTGGAGAAATGCCTCACATACTGCAGTCTCCAGGGAGATCAAATGATATGCTGGAGACCTGCCACCATTGGGCATCGGCAAAAATGTGGTGCCATTCAACATACTAGATCAGGTGCCAGTTAACCATTTGTTCAATGGT
This sequence comes from Trigoniulus corallinus, assembly GCA_013389805.1. NCBI lineage: Eukaryota > Metazoa > Arthropoda > Diplopoda > Spirobolida > Trigoniulidae > Trigoniulus > Trigoniulus corallinus. Next base: position 183,368 of record JAAFCE010008833.1, read on the forward strand.
TTTACACAGACGGCTCATCAAAGATATGGGTCTGTAATTCGTTGGGAGGCTACTATCCCTCCCAGGTTTTGGGAGAGGAATTATTGGAGTCTCCCACCAGCCTGCAGGGAGTTTGTGCTGCCACGAAATTTAATGAAAAACCTCAAGGAGGTAGACAGAATTCTTCTCTGGTAGATGCCATAGCAATTGATAATGGATGTTATCACAGCTGAAGGCAGTTTCCCTGACCCTTGCTAGAGCTGCCTGCAGCTACCAAGGAGTAAACGGGTCATTTTACCCCTTAGCAACACCACCAGAGAAGTTGATTAAAAGGCATTCTTAAGCTTGTTTGTGTTTAACGAAAGCTGCCATGTAGTGCTGGAAACTGGAGATGGCTGCAAACGTCCTTGCCAGTTCCTCAGCCACCTCATACAGCAGAAATAAACGTTTCCGTTGCACAAGGAGACTAGAGCCACATGATGGTAAATGCCTTCCCTTGATATTCCTCACCATTTTCCAGACATTCTTGGAGGGCGTGTGATGGATGAGGAGATGTACTGACTCCATGAGGAGCATTTGGCCTCCTTGATTACCTGCCATGCATTAGTCTGCAATTGGTGATAGTTGGCAGAATTGGTGTTCGTAGGACAAGACTGGAAGATGCAAAGAACTCGCCTGAGAGCACAAGTCACACTCGAACAGCCCTTTGTCACCATGGCACCCATGCCCATGGTGGGTTGCACAAGCTCTGCCACAGATGTCAATGCCACCCTGACCACCACCTCTGTTAAGTGACTCATTAGATCATTGACCCCATCAAAATCACAAAGTGGGTGAAAGTAGATAATGATGGGTGAACTGCCTGATGCAGACACCACCATGGTGATTGTTGGGGCAGTGCCCCACATTAACTGGCAATCTGGATGGGGAAATGGTCACTTCCACAAGGGTCAGATAGAACCTCCCATTGCAAACCTGGTGACAACCTATGGAGAGCAGATGGAAAGGTCTCTACATAGAAGACCACTGGTAGCAGTCATAACATTTTTTGGGGGCACCTGTGTTTAGAACAATGAGGCCAATGTGTTACATCCACTCTTCCACAAAGAGACCTCTGCTGTTGTGGCTGTCTGAGACCCATTAAGGATTATGGGCATTGAAATCCCCCATAATCAAAAACGGTCTGGGAAGCTGGAGTGTGATGGAGTCAAGGTCTCCCCATGGGATATCAATCCCAGGGGTTAGGTAGAGTGAACAAAGGGTGGTGGGAACATCCAATTGAATGAACCTTGCGAGGCGTTTTCAAAGCCACTGGAACAAGCATACATTAATTCCAGGTAAGGATAGCCACCCCTCCGTCAGGGTAGCTTCCTTGCTGTTAGGTGTGTGTATATATGGTCTACCCCTGTAACGAAATTGGGGTATCACTAAGGCACAGGATCTCCTGGAGAGACACAGACAGGGTTTTGCCATCACATCAGCATTGTGATCTCATCCCACTGGTACAGCAGTCACAGACAGCAACCCCATCACTCCACTAGCAGTGGACAGGGTGAGGGAGGAGGAAATAGTGACAGCCCTTCAAAGAATAAAAGGTCACAAAGCAGTAGGCCCCCAATGAGATTCCCATCGACATTTGGCGCACCTTGAGGACTACAGGAATTACATGGCTAGGGAAGCTCTTTAATAAGTTAGCAAATGGTGATAGGATGCCTGTGGCATGGCAAGAGAGTTGGATAGTTAAACTGTTCAAGGGCAAAGGTGATGCCCAGGACTGTGGGAACTATAGAGGCATAAAGCTAATGAGCCATTCTATGAAGGTGTGGGAGCGAGTCATAGAATGTGGCCTCAGAGACCAAACTGGTGTCCGGGGAAACCAATTTGGGTTTATGCCAGGTAGGTCCACCATGGAACCAATCTTCATTCTACGACAGATGATAGAGAAGCATACAGCAGCAAATATGGACCTTCATGCAGAATTCATTGACCTGGAGAAGGCCTATGATAGTACCCCTAGACAGGTACTGTGGTGCGTTTTAAGGTATGGATGAAGGCCATATTAGGATAGTGCAGGATATGTATGATGGTTCCATCACTAGGGTGAGGACAGCATGTGCAAACACTGCATGCTTAAACGTGCAGGATGGGGTGCATCAAGGGTCAGCACTTAGCCCATATCTATTCACTCTAGTAATGGATGAGCTGCTGATGGGAGAGGAGGAATGGGTCCCTCAGTGCCTAGCATTTGCTGATGAGGTAGGACGGCTAGAGGAGTCCAAAGAGGATTCACAAAAAGGCCTAAAAGACATTAAGATCACAATGGAAAGAGGGGGTATTAAGGTAAACATGAGGAAAACTGAGTACATAGCTTTAAATTTTAGTGACAAGTGGCAAGGGGGGTGAGATTCATTTTGAAGAACAGATGATTCCAATGGCGCAACAGTGCCGTTATTTATGATCAGTTTTTCAGAGCAATGGAGAAATAGATTCTGACGTCACCTATAGGATTAATGCAGGATGGCTGAAGTGGAGACAGGCAAGTGGGGTCCTGTGCGACCGCTGGGTCCCAAAAAAGTTGAAGGGTAAAGTTTATAGAGCCGTCGTTAGGCCCGCTATGCTGTATGGCTCTGAGAGTTGGGGAGGTAGGAAGAACCATGAAAGGCAAATGCAAGTGGCTGAGATGTGAATGCTGTGGCACATGAGTGGGGTTTCACAAGCTGAGTGGGGTGTCGCAAACGAGTATGTTAGAAGTAGCTTGGGAGACGGAGACATTGTGGAAAAGATGAGAGAGAATAGGTTGAGGTGGTATGGGCATGTAATGAGGAGGGGAGAGGAGGAGCTTATCAGGTCCATTGTGGGGCAGTAGGTGACTGGGGGACGAGAGGCAGAGGAAGACCAAAACGGACATGTGAGCAGGTGGTTCGAAGGGGCATGGAAGCGTGTGGGGTGAAAGGGGCTTGGTGTGGCATAGACGGGAGTGGAGGCAAGGGCGGATCCAGAGGCTGGCTCAGGGGGGGGGGGTGATTATGATTCTGAAGCAAATTGTAAGTTTCAGCCAGTCCGAATTCCCAAAGTAGCCAGGCCTTCGGCCTGGCCACAGGGGAGGGGAGTGATCACCCCGATCACCCCCCCCCCGTGGATCCGCCACTGAGTGGAGGGTTAGAACCCACAGACCCGACCCAGCCTCAGGCGGGAGAAGGCTGTGATGATGATGGTGATGTACATACCACCTGGCACCATAGCATTTTCTAGACCATGTTCCAGTGGAGGCTCAAGGTGTCCTACTGACCAGACTTTCTTTTCCACTAGACTTGCAGAGTGCATGTGGGTCCCACCTACTCCTTGGCTGTGCTGCAGGAGAATGGTATAGCACAGGAAAGTGTCCTGAGTGTTATGCTCTTTCACGTCGTAATTAATGGATTACCCTCCTCCGCCTTTGTCACAGCAGAAGGAATTATTTATTGGGTTACTTAATGTCAGCCAGTATCCTCCACACACAATCTCAGCCAATATATCCTGCGGGTTCCACACGCCTGGCTGGTTGTTCCCCTAGTCAGAGCATGTTCAGTTGACCGACAGACCCGATCCTGACACAGGCGGGATGATGTGTGATGGTGATGATGATGAATGTCAGCCATTATTATGCAACGCTTCTCAACTTATTTTAAGAGCGGAACCTTTGCAACCCTAATAAAAAAATCCCGAAACTGAGGAAGTTAACAATGACTCAACAGATTTTGTTGCACAGTTCATTCAGCCAACTTGCGTTAGAAACACCAGTTCCCGTGAGATCACTGAAGTTAAGCAGCGCAAGCCCACGTCAACACCAACAAGGGTGGTTGGTAAAGAACGTTGGGTGCTGCAAATTTCTTTTCTCCTTCAACATCTTCACCTACCTCCTCATCTCTGGCGAGCAGCCTCCTAAGGCTGCTTGACTTACTCACCAACCCATGAAACGTATCCAATACAAATAATTGCATTGGAAATATTTGTATTGGATATTTGTATTCGACAAAACTGTTTTCAAATTTCCAATTTTTGCATTCTTGAAACGCTGCTAACCAGGCAACTCTAATTGGTTGGCATGCCGGATAGAACGAAATGCATAAAATAATTGTTATTACATAAATTTATTTATTAGAAATGATAGCAAGAACAAGCATTTGTTGTTCATAACATTTAATTATACAAGCACACATGTTTAATATTTAAACAAATTTGTTTTCCCACTTCGTTTTCCACATTGATATCTTTCTGCCAGCAATACCATGCCAACGGCACAAAAGTACAATGGGCCTAGAAGGTGTCGGTTAATACGGAACGTCGGATATGTGGGACTCTACTGTACTTAAAATGATATTCCGTAAACCATCCTTAGCAGGAATGTAGACTTACAGCTAACAGGGAATATTCACATATTTCAATACAAGCATTTTCAAATACTGTATGATGCCATCATCTAGTTTGGCAGGTTATAGGGCTCCACCTCATCAGCGCATATGCCCCTCAAGCAGGCCTGGGTGATGCAACAAAGGTAGGTTTTTGGAGTGAGTTTGATGAGGTGGTTCAGTCTGTGAACAGCACAATTAGACAGGGTAAGGGAAATGAGCGCCTTATTATTGGGGGTGACTTTAATGCCCATGTGGGCAAGGATGGTTTGGGATATGAGGAGGTACATGGGGGATTAGGGTATGGGATAATCAACCCTGAGGGGAAAAAAGTCCTGGAGACAGCAAGAGCACATGGCCTTGCATTGGCAAACACATGGCTCCAGAAGAGGGAAAAGCACCTAATAACTTTTCAGTCACCACAAGGGAGGTCCCAGATAGACTTTTTCATGGTTAGGGAGCAGCATAGGGCAGAAATCCAAGATTGCTGGGCACTACCCAGTGAGGATTTTCAGAAGGAGAGTGGCCATAAGCTGCTCATGATAGAATTCCTAATAAAGGGAGTAGTTAGGAAACATACCTGGAAAGGAGAATCCATCATTAGGTGGTGGAAGTTGCCCACCAAGGCAGATGAATTCAGGCAGGAGGCTCTCAGCCAGGTGGACTGGGATTGGGATGGGTCAACAAATGCCATGTGGGACAGGGTTGCTAGGAAAATTGGGAGATGTGGAGAAGCACTGCTAGGCATGGGTAGAGTAGGAAGCAACTAACAGGGTAGGCAGACATGGTGGTGGAATGAGGAGGTGGAAGTGGCAATAAAATTAAAGAAGGTAGCTTTCCATTTATGGAGGGAAATAGGGGATCAGGGGTCAAAGACAGACTATGTTCAGGCAAGGAGAAATGCCAGGAGGGCCATTGCACTGGCCAAGTACCAGAAGTATGAGACTTTATATGAAAAGTTGGGGACAAGGGAAGGAGAGACAGCAGTTTTTACATTGGCTAAGACCAGGGATAGAACTAGTAAGGATGTTACCAGGGCCATAACAGTCAAGGATACCAATGGTAGGGTCCTGTTTGAACCAGCAGAGGTAATCAAAAGGTGGGAAGAATACTACCACAGCCTCTTAAATGCTTCCTATGGTGCAATGGCCACAGACAACAACCCACTCACTCCACAGGCAGTGGACAGGATGAGTGATGTAGAAATAGTCAGAACCCTCCAAATGATGAAAGATCGAAAGGCAGTAGGGCCAAATAAGATCCCTGTGGATGTGTGGCGCAATTTGGGGACCACAGGAATTAGATGGCTAGGCAGGCTTTTCAATAAGTTAGCCAATGGAGACAGGATGCCATCTGAATGGTGAGAGAGTTGGATAGTTCCACTGTTCAAGGGCAAAGGTGATGCCCAGGACTACAGAAACTCTGGGGGCATAAAGCTGATGAGCCATTCTATGAAGCTGTGGGAGAGAGTCATAGAAAGTCGTCTCAGAGCCCAAACTAGTGTCCGGGGGAATCAATTTGGGTTTATGCCTGGTAGGTCCACCATGGAACCAATCTTTATTCTAAGACACATAATCGAGAAACATAGAGCAGCAAAGAAGGATCTCCATGCAGTATTCGTTGACCTGGAAAAGGCATATGACAGTGTCCCTAGACAGTTAATATGGGGCGTTTTAAGGAAGAAAGGGGTCGATGAAGGACATATTAGGATAGTGCAGGATATGTATGATGGATCGATTGCTAGGGTGAGGACAGCCTGGGGAAATTCTTCATGCTTCAACGTGCATGTGGACGTGCATCAAGGGTCGGCTCTTAGCCCATATCTTTTCACTCTAGTAATGGATGAGCTGCTGAGAGGAATAGGGGAATGGGCCCCACAGTGTCTGGTATTCGCCGATGATGTGGGAAGGCTTGAGGAGTCCAAGGAGGATGCACAAAAAGGCCTACAAGACATTAAAACAGCAATGGAAAGTGGGGATCTTAAGGTGAACATGAAGAAGACAGAGTACCTACCTTTCAATTTTTGTGGCCAGGGGCAAGGGGGTGAGATTCGTTGTGGGGATGAGGGGATACCAGCAGTGCAAGAGTTCCAGTATCTAGGATCAGTTTTCCAGAGCAATGGGGATATCAATTCTGATGTGACCCATCGGATTAATGCAGGATGGCTGAAGTGGAGACAGGCAAGTGGTGTCCTGTGTGACCGCCGTGTCCCCATAAAGTTGAAGGGCAAAGTCTACAGAACTGTCGTTAGGCCTGCTATGTTATATGGCTCAGAGTGTTGGGCAGCTAGGAAGAACCATGAAAGGCAAATGAAAGTGGCCGAGATGCGAATGCTGCGCTACATGAGTGGGGTGTCTTGAGCTGATAGAATTAGAAACGATTATGTTAGAGGTAGCTTGGGGGTGGGAGACATCGCGAAAAGATGAGAGAGAGTAGGTTGAGGTGGTATGGGCACGTGATGAGGAGGGGAGAGGAGGAACTGTCTAGGGTCATTATGGGACAACAGGTAATTGGGGGCACCAGGAGTAGAGGAAGACCAAAACGGACGTGGGAGCAGGTGGTGCAAAGGGACATTTAGTTTCATTAGTTTGTGGTTTGGGGTGTAAGCCAGGCAGCCATAACAGGTCAACCCCTTAGGAGGCTGCCCACGGGAGATGAGGAGGTACATGAAAGGACGAGGAAGAGGTTTAATTTGCAGTGCCCAACGTTCTAACGGGAACTGGTGTGTCCAACGCAACTTGGCCGCTTGGAGGCATGCGGGGTGACGGGGGATTTGGTGGGAGTTAGGCGGGAGTGGAGGATTAGAACCCGGATGTATGATGCCATCATCTCACCCTTATTCCACCTGAGTGGGGTAGGGTCTGCGGGTTCTTATCTCCTATCCCCCATCAAGTTCCCCTCCACCTGCACGCCTTCATGTCCGTTTGCACCACTTGCTCCTACCTCCGTTTAGGTCTTACCCTACTTCTGGTACCTCCAATGACTGGCAGTCCTATGATGGGCCTAATGAGTTTCGCCTCTCCCCTCATCATCACACCTCAGCCGATTTCCTCATCTTTTCTGCAATGTTTCCCACCCCAAGCTACCTCGAATGTAATCGGTTCGGATTCGGTTGTAGTGCACTTGTAGCACAACAATTGCATCTCAGCCACTTGCATTCTCCTTTCATGGTTCTTCCTAGCGGTCCCACACTCTGAGCCATAGAGCACAGTGGGCCTAAAAACCGTTCTCTCTACTTAGCCTTTCAACTTTATTGAGACCCAGAGGTCGCATAGGACTACACTTGCCTGCCTCGAATTCAGCCATCCTGCATTAATGCTATGGGTCACGTCGGAGTCTACCTCAACATGAGCCTGGAAAACGGATCCGCACTCTTGCCGCACTTGTATCACATCATGCCTTATCTCTGGCCACTCCATCTGAAAGCTAGATACTGTCTTCTCTGTCTGTCTTCTGCTCTATGCTTCTCTATCATTGATTGTAGAATAAAGATTGGTTCCATGGTTGACCTACTAGCCATAAACCCAAATTGATTTCTCCAGATAATAGTAATGTCTCTGAGGTGACATTCTACAAATCTCTCCCATAGCTGCAAGGAATGGCTCACCACTTTATGCCTCTATCGTCCTGAGCCTCACTTTTCCATTAACAGAGGAACTACCCAACTCTCTCCATGCAGATCACACCCTGTATTTTGCCAATATTAATCAACAATATTTATTAACCATTTCAGGGAATCACTAGGAGCACAGTGTGGAAACCAAATAGAAAGAGTGCTGGGCTAATTGTCAAGAGTTCCAAGTTTGATCTTGGACAGAGCCTTCTAGTTGAAGGGTCCTAAAACACCAATGAACAACATCAGCCAAGTGCCTTTTCACCCTAAATAATATGCATTGCCTGCAGGGCACTGGTTTTGGAGATGACTGAATTGCAATGCTCCAGGTTTATCACTCAGTCATTCCATTCTGTTTTCACTATGGCAGCAGCGTTTATGGCCAGTACTTGTATCAGCCCAGTCCTCAGCCTTTATGCTGAGTGTGGTGAGCCACCACTGGCCATCTGGTGAAATTCTCTTGACACTACTCACATGTCACACCTGAAGGCCCAGCCACAGCACCCTACATGCTGGGTTGTCTTTAATGCCACCATCTGACAGGCATTCAACAACCGGCCAGGGGCTTACTCTCCCTTTGGTATGCAGTGGGTGGATAGCCTTGTTGGGCTTGGTGTGACCTTTCTGCAGGATCAGGCTTTCTAATTCTAAATCACGACACTGCAAGCAGCCTTATTTGGCCAATATGGCAGTGGAGAGACCAACTCTCATTCTTACATACATTACTAAAAAGCTCCCAAAACCCTAGTGTTAAATTCCTGTGATCCTTTTATGAGGCCCTCCACCTTATCCTTTCCAAGGCTATTCCATTGTCGAATGGTCCTTGGTAATAAAGACCAGTAATATGGGTCTGTCTGTGCCCTAATCTCCTTCAATTTATATGAATGATCCTTTCTCTCTTTGTACTTAGCAGGGGACACACACACCACCAGAGGTCCATCACACCCCAGCAGCAGCAGTCTGATAAACAGACTTATGCTGTGAAATGTTCGCCACTGACTTAGTGTTTCCCAACCTAAATCCCTGATCATGTCACACACTATCCCTGTGAGAAAACCTGTGGAATACAAGTCTTGCTGCCCTCCTCTGTATCCTTTCAATCTCCCAAAATAATTCCTGCCTGAACGCAAACCAAATTGGACTACCATACTCCAAAATTCGGCGCACCATTGAAATATATGCTGTTTCCCTCACCTCCCTTGTGCTGTCCCGAAGGACCCTACTAATTAGACGGAGGAATTGACCAGCCCTCCCAACCAATTTACTAATATGATCCTTCCAGGTACCTTGGTTATTTAAAATTATTCCAAGATGCTTATGGGTCCCAACACTCTAAACCCTAACTCCACCTATATAGTAATCAAAATCAAGTAGCTCCCTAGGTCTGGATATTGTAAGAATCCTACACTTTTTCAGATTCAATGGCAATTCCCACTTTACACACCAATTGTAAATCTTAACAAGATACTGTTGTAATTGTGCACAGGATGATAACCCCTCATCTAATACCTGAGCAGTACATGTGTCATCTGCAAATAGTTCAAGGAAGGAATGAATGTCAAATCCTATGTCATTCACATAGAGATTGTACAACAAAGGACCCAAAACACTTCCCTGAGGGACCCCTTATGTGGCTGGTTTCCATTCAGATGCACTACCTCTGTACATTACCCTCTGTTGTCTATCAAGCAGATAGGACCTTACCCACTGAGTAACCTTACTATGTATCCCTAGACTGGACATTTTTGAAATCAGCTTATCATGGGGCGCCATGACAAAAGCCTGTTCAAAGTCTAAGAATACAACATCAACCTGCTTTCTGTTGTCTAAAGCCCTTTGAATATAATCCATCAAGCAAGCCATTTGGGTGTCACATGACCTCCCTTTCCTAAATCCATGCTATAATAGAGGAGAATAGGATGTGTTCAAAAACCTTGGATACAGAACTCGTTAATGAAACTGGTCTATAGCACTTAGGGTCTGCTGTGTCTCCTGACTTGAAAATTGGTACCGCAGTAGCCAGTTTCCATGATGATGGAACAATACCCATGTCTAATGACTAAATATTTCATGTCTAAATATTTCCACCAGGTAATAGCTAAGTATCCCTGAAAGTCGCTGCATAATATATGGAGAAAAGCCATCAGGACCTGCAGCATTATGAACCACTGATTTGCTTAGTAGTTGCTCAATTCCCACCCTAGTGGTAGTAACCTCATCCATTCCCCCTGGAGAATCACTATCAAGTACCAGCTGGAAGTTCCTTCTACTGATTGCAAAGCTTTTTGCAAATGCATCATTGAAAACATTTGCAATCATAAGACTATCCTTAACTACATTTCCTGAACTATCTTTAACCACTGTATCCTTATATCCCTCTTTCCTACTCCTCTTCAGATACCCCCAGAACGTCTTTGGATTTTTCTTAAGCCTGTCTCCCAAAATGTTTTCATGAAAATTCTTGTAAGCCTTCTTCATATACACTTTAACCATTTTCTGGGCCTTCTTATAAACTAAATCACTATTGGCATCCCTCCCCCTCCTAAGTGCATTCCTAGCTTTTTGCTGGCTCTGCAAAGATACCTTCACCTCTTTCGTATACCATTCAGGAAAAGTGTTATTCCTTATAATCTTAGTGGGGACAGCTAGCTGTTTGCCCTTCTCTAAGAGGGCTAGGAATAGTTCCCAAGATTCCTCAACACCACAGGTATTAACAATGGTATAAAAATCATTTAACTCGTATTCTAGATATGATTTAAAACATTCCCAATTTGCTTTATTATATTGGTATGCCACCCTGTCTGGTGCCACCTTTCTTGGTAACCGTTTAACTATCTCCACCCTGAATGGTCACTAATTCCTTCAATACACTCTACAGTGTTGATAGAGCTGGGCACATTTGTAAATACTAAATCTAAAATTCCTCCTTTATCATGTGTAGGCATTGTTACAATCTGTTCCAATCCATTACAGTGCAACTGCTCCAAACATAGGCTCAGAGCACCTGATAACCTGGAATTTGAATTAGGGTGCACACAGCCCCAATCCAAACCTGGTAAACTGAAGTCCCCTCCAAGAATTACTAGTGGTAGCTTCTTCTTTTGATATATATGCTCCAATGAATGTGACAGTTTTATAAGTGGGAGTGGATCATCACCTGGTGGATGATAGACGCCAACTACATAAATTCCCCCACCACGAGAGCTTGCAACATGTTGTTGTTTGTTGGTGTTTAACGTCCGGTCAACTACAAGGTCATTAGAGACCCATCCATGGCATAGTTCTAATGCATATGCTGCACAGACACTACACTAATGTGACGATTATTGGGTATTAGCAGTACCCAGCCTTCCCGAGCAACCACCCATGTCAGTACTATCTGGGCTTGCATTGCTTAACTTCAGTGATCAGACGAGAACTAGTGTGTCCAACACAACACGCTCTCCCACGAGAGCTTGCAACATGACAGCATACCATTTCACAATCTTCCTCATATTGCAGTTCCCTAGAGCTCTCCAGGGCTCTCTATTGCTATAAAGACTCCACCCCCTCTGCCTGTTTCCCTATCCTTTCTATAAACTACAAACTTATCTGAGAAGATCTCTGCTGATTTGATGTCTCCCCTCAACCAGGGTTCAGTGTCAATTATGATATCAGAATCTGATGTGGCAGCAAGAGTATTGAACTCAACCACTTTATTGACTATGCTTCTGCAATTCACAACAAGCAAAGTCAATGGATCACTTATTGCTAAAGACTTACCTATCCCTCCCCAATTAATACCCTTCCTATTGATATTTTTACTCAACCTGGTATAAGATGACTTGGTACCTTTCCTGGAAAAATGGCAATAAACTCCTTCATTTTTGTACCAATCCTTGAGACAGCCCTTGCATTAAAATGAAACCCATCAACAGCAAACCAATGTTGGAGATCTGAGAGACATGCTCTGTAATCCAGCAGTTTTGCCCCATTAGCCTGACCTTCAGAAAACATCCTATTAGTGATCCACCTGGCCTTTGCCATGGTTAACCTGCCTTTATCCTGTCGTTCCACAACAGGACACAGCGTAACTCTTGCCTTGGGCCTAAATCTTTTTACCTCTTTAGCTATATCCATAATTCCCTTCAGAACTTCAACTGCAGGTTTATCAAGCATTATATCATTTGATCCTATATGTAAAATCGTCATGCAGTCCTCCTTTTCCCCTTTCATAATACCTTCAATCCTACCCTTTATTTCTTCCAACCTTGCATCAGGAAGGGAAGCAACACTAACACACCCTCTCTATAGCCCTTCTGGTAGAGCCCAGCTATCAACACCCCTTAAGTCTGTGTCAATTTTTTACCAAATTGTAATTCCAGGTCAGATATGAATTTTGAAAGTGTTTCAGAGGGAGTTTTCCCAGTCCACTTCTGTATGAATGCAAGATTTTTCATGCTAGGCACATATGCCTAGATCTCCACCAGCACCCTAGCAGCACCTTTGCCTTTTGCACCCATTCCAGCCACTCCACACCAGAACCCCTTCCAAGGTGGGGGTTCCCCAACTCATCCTGCAGTGGCCCAGCGCTGGACAGGCCAGGATCACATGCCTGACATCCTCCATTCGATCCCCACACACTTCACAGCCCTCCTCTCCACCTGTGATCTTTGCCATCCTCTGTTTTGTCTCCAGTGACCCAGCTCTTGCCCGAAACAGAAGTGAGCTCTCCCACGTATTGTCATAGATTATCTCCCTCTCTATGTTAAGCTTGTTGCCATACACCCTCAGCGTTTTCTTTGCCGTCCTTCCCTCCATACTCTGCCACCACTGCCCTAACCCCCATTCCTTAACTTTGTCCTGTACTAGTCTTTGCAATGTTGTTGCCCCCTCATTGCCCTCCCTGGGTTGCAGTGTTATGCCTATCTTCTTTGACATCTGTTTTACCCTCCTCTCCCAGTTGGTAGATACCCTCATGTTGTTTACCCATGCATTGACCTGCCATACTGGATTTTCCTTCCCTAGCCCCCATATCCTGCATAGGTTTAGCAACCATGAGAGCCTAAACTTCTTTGGGCTACTTCCATACAGTCCCTTACCTTTTTACTAATGCACAGAACCTTGTTTCCATACGTTAGCCCTGGAACTGCTACTGCTTTCCATAGCCCCCTAACCATTTCATACCTTGAGAATGAATCAAATGCCAGTTTCCTTATTAATCCTTCTCTGGTTTTTATCTTACACATGATGTTTTCCTCCATTGCTTTTAAGTATCCCCTATCATTTGTGAGTTTAACCCCCAGGTATGCAACCTCTGACACTACCTCTATCTCCCTCTCCCCAAGCTTGATTGGCATCTTATTACTAGGCTGCATGTCGTCCTCTCCTATGATCATCAGCTTTGTTTTATCTTGGCCAAATTATAACTGGAAATCCCTACTAAACTGCTCAAAGATATCCAGTTCTTCTTGGAGCTCTCCCTCATCCTCTGTCAGCAGCACTATGTTATCACATTGAAAGATGGCTGGCAGTTTGTTACCATCTCCCAGAGGAAACCCCAGCCCACAATCTTGGAGCTTGAGCCCCAGTTCATTGATGTACACTAGGAACAGCATTGGTGATAATGGACAGCCCTATCACAATCCCTTGTCCACACCTATCTGTCCTGTATTTATTCCCTCCCAATGGAAATCATACCTAGTGCCCATATATAGCTTCTGGAGTGGCTCCACTAACCCATTAATAACCCCACACTTGGGAAGAACTGACCATAGCTTCTCTCTATTCACCTTATCATATGCACCCTTGGCATCCAGAAAACAGAGGTATGCCTTCCCTTTCTTTCTTTGTACTACTTCCATAATCTGTGTAATCATGGAAAATTTGAAGCAGAAACTCGAATATTATTCAAAGATAAGGACGTCATGCTTAGAAGGTGTCATCAAGTGGCATTTAAATTCCCAGGACATCAATCAGGGTGGTGACGTCACACCTGATGTAGCAGTGACTAATGACCGGCTACAGTAATACCCATTCGTCATGACCACGAACATTTGTTCTGGCGCCTTTATGTCAGTATTTTGAACAGCACATGAGATTTCATATCCTCAAATACAGTGAGTCAAAAGTGAACGACCATGCATGATTGTCACACATTTTTTTTTGTAAATAAAAACGTAGTTCATGTAAATAAAAAATTAGTTTTTAATTTCAACTGTAACATGTTATTAATGCCTGGTGAAAAAAATCAATTTAAAATATATGCAAAGTATTGAAAAAATGGCAAATGTGTATTGATATACCATTTTGTAAGCCTCAAAAGTGTACAACCAAAACATGCCATTTGCATGATAAAGAAGTGGAACTTTCTTTCACTGCTACTTTATTACTTTTTTGGCCCTCCTTTACTTTCTATTACTGTTGATAATCAGCGTGGCATTGACTCTACCAAAGTTTGTGTGAGTTTTGTCAGTATTTTTCCTCCACTCTTCCACAATCACTTCTTTCAGCCTGGAAATGCTGGAAATTTTTTTTTCATATTTGTTTCTCTAAATAACTCTATAAATGTTCAGGGGGATTTAAATCTGGAGACTGGGGTGGGTGATCAAGTATTTTTGGCACATTATACAGCAACCATCCAATCACCAAATGGGACTTATGCTTTGGATCATTGTCGTGCTGAAAGATCCAACTTCGTCCTAACCTTAAATGATCCACACTAATCAACAAATTATCTTGTAGAATCTTCAAATAATCTTCATTTTTCATAGTAGAGTCCACAAACACTAAATTACCAACTCCAGAGGAAGCCATTACTGCACCTCCACCATGCTTCACCATTGTGTTGTTGATATTCTTGGTTTTGAGATCTCCATATTGAGATTCATCTGTAAAAATCACATTACTCCAAAAAGAAAAGTCCAAATTTTTGTATTTTGTAGTAAAATCAAGTCTTTTCTGCTTATTCACTTTGGAGGTGTATGACCTCTTCCTAGGTACTCTACACCATGTAATCCTGCATTATTTAGTGCCCATCTTATTGTGCTGGCACTAACTGGTACTTTGCTAATAAATGAATGGTTATTTTTCAGTAGTAACAGCACTTGCCAAAGGATCTTTCTGGACTTCACAAACCACTGCACATTCACCAGCATAAGGGCAACCAGAACGAGGCAAACTTTCAATTTTTCCAGTCTTATTGTATTTAATCACGAAGGTTTTTACAGTTTATGGAGAAATATTAAGAATTTCGGCAATTTTAGCAAATGTTTTACCTTCATTTCTAAGTTTTATGAAGACCTTTCTTAAATCATTACTAACTTCTTTTCTCTTTTCCATTTTGTGACAAAATCGAATATTATTTTTGAATAGAATGCAGAATAGAATATTGAATAGTATTATTTTTGCACTGCGGACAAAATTATGTCTTATTGCTTTGAAAAACAGTGGTAAAATCATACATGGTTGTTGACTTGTGACTCTTCAAATTTTGCATATCAATACACAATTGCGTTTTTGTCAGTAATTTGCATATATTTTCATCTTACTTTTTTTAAGGCATTACAATTGAACAGCTGAAATTAAAAACAAATAACTTTTTATTTATGAGAACTACATTTTTATTTACAAACAAAAATGTGTGACAATCATGCATGGTCGTTCACTTTTCACTCTCACTGTCTAATCACTGAACGCCAGAAACGAATACAGATGTTACAGAATGGACCTGCTCTTCTGTGGGATGCCAAAGAAGCCAATTTCAAAGCCATGCTTTACTCCCAATAGGCGCTTGCACACCACCAGCTGGTTTATGGAAGTTTCGCCCCTGAGTACTTTTTGCCTCTCAGACGTTTTGCCCCCCAAACATTTTGCCCCTCAGATGTTTTGCCCCTGGGAGGGTAAATGGCCGTTTTTTTGTTGCTGTTCACTGTAATAATAATTTTAATAAAATAAAAAAAAACACAATCATTAAGCAAGACTGTCACATAAAAATGGAAACATGAACTAAAATTAGAAATTGTAGGCTATGCATTCAGAAAGTCTATTAAATTTCTATCGTTGATGTCCTCCACAATGCATAGAATTCTTGCCAAAATTGCGGAATTTTTACCTTACCTATTCCTTGAAACACTCTGAAAAAGGTCCAAACGAACAATGCTGTTTTTTCTAGGTAAAAACAGAATAACAAAAAAAAAAACGACCAAAATACGGTAAAAATCAAGGGCTGGCATTGACGATATTTACGCTATTTACACTATTTATGCTATTTGCAATATTTACACTGGCATTTTACCTTACCTAAAACAGAATAACAAAAACATGGCCAACTGCCCTCCCAGGGGCGAAACATTAGAGGGGCAAAATGTTCGGGGCAGAAACGTCCAAGGGGCGAAATGTGTGGGGTGAAATGTTGGGAGCAAACGTTCCGGATCCCCCACAAGCTACATGTATTGATTTCATCAGTCCATTCCCAACGTTTCACAACAACCAATGCCTATTAACCTTTATTATACCAACATTCCAGGAGTGGAACACATTTTTAAGCCTTTGTATCTTTATTATCAGCATTCATAGCTAGTTAAAAACAATTTTAAAGCTGAATAATGAATCTACAATAACCCTTAATTTTTGCTTATTATTAATAATGGTTGCTGACTTACTATACTCCAAACTTGGTCAAAACCTGCTATTCATAATTTGATTTGTCCACTGTGGTGTAGCACAATATACTGTTAAGACTATTGCTTTTTGTTATAATCAAAATTTCAAAGGATCATTTACTAGTTTTATGCAAAAAAAACTGATTATTTTGGGATGTTCCACTTGTGGAATGTTGGTGTCTTTAGGGGTTATTTAGTAAAATAAAAGATTCACTTGAATTTTCTTTTGAAAACCAAAAGGAAAAACATGATTCATCACTAAATGTGTGTTTAACTGACTTTAAGATCTCCTAAGCAATTGTTTAGAATCTGATAAGAAACTTGAAACTAGAAACTTGAAAAGTATCACATTTACAACCTTATTGCAAAAGCATTCACTTTTGCAGGAAACATACTGCTAACACAGTGGCTTAAATTTTCAACTCTTTTTGGATTTCTAAAACTAAAGGCACGTTTTGGCGATTGACCTGGTCAATTGTGGTTTGACCACAATCTCATGTTTGGTCTGACCAAAAGAACTGACCAAAGGGGATCACAAAAACGCTTTGGTCAGACATTTTGAGACCTGTGACAATGAATTCATAAAACTGAAGAAAATGAATTCCCTTAACTTAAAACCAAATCCACTACAATAAAAAAACAATTCCCTAAAATAAAAAAAATGAATCCACTAAACTAAAAATTATGAATTTATTAAAATGAAAACAAAACCACCTAACTAACTACACTCATGAACTAAAAAACGAATTCACTGAACTTAAAAAAAAATAAATTTGATAAACTTAAAAAAATGAATTTCCTAAACTAAAAAAATTACTAAATTAATACAAAAAATTGGTACCTTCCATCATCTGCTACAACTGGTTGGAGCATTCACCACTTTTATTTTTCTTTGACCAAATGCACAGACCACACTGTTATTTTGGTCATGTTGGTCATCCTTTGGTCTGACCAAAGTTGACCAAAGCAACGGACCAAACCAGCTTGTGCACCACAAAAACGCATTGTTTCTGAAACAATGTGACCTTAAGTGACTTGGTCAATTGCCAAAACGCACCTTAAGTGAACACAGTCTGATACAAAGTTAACTATTATTGTGCTCTGCATTTTATATTTATTTCTAATCAAGTCTCATACAAAAGTAAGTAATTTCAATATAAATGTAAAAGTTACATTTCTGCATGAGTAAACCTAGGAAACCTGATAATGGAAATGCGTTTTTTTTACAATTTAGTTTTAGTCATTGGTTGGGATAGGATATGGCATCAAAACATCATTGTAAAACCCTGGGAGAAGCTGTAGAGCTTTTAGAAATTGATGAAGGTGTTGGTGATGCTGAAATTGCTATTTTGCCACCAAATGACAATTTAGAAGATTCATAAGATATTGATGATGATTTGTGTGCAGTGGAACCAGGAGAAGTATGTGGGGAGTTAGATATTGAATTTGAAATAAAAAGCTATGAGTCCAAAGAAAGTGATGAGGAACCACAAGCTAGACAATCCAAAAGAAGAATTAAAAAATGTAAAAAGAATGATACTCCTAATTGGTCAAAAACCAAGGTGTTTGATACAGATATGGATAACAAGATACCTGCTAATGTTTCTGATCTTCATCAGGATTTGTTGGATAAATCACCATTTGATCTGTTTATTGAAATTCTGGATATGGAATACTTAGAATACATGGCAAAAATGACGAATTTATATGCCAGCCAAAAGCTCTCAACAATCAATACAAATTCAGATGAGTTGATACATTTCTTTGGAATTCTTCTCTTTAGTGGATACCACTGTGTCCCTAGAGAACAACACTACTGGTCAACAACTGAAGACTTGAGCAACAACATAATTCCTAAAATTATGCCCAGGAAGAGATTTCAAACTTTAAAATCTTATTTCATCTTGTCGACTATCTCAATCTGAGTAACAGGAAAGCTGCCAAAATTGTAGCTTTCTATGATAATCTTTCAACACAATTCAGAAAAATAGCAGGTGTTTTTACAAAAGAGCTTAGCATTGATGAATCTATGGTTCCTTATTTTGGGCATCATAGTTATAAAATGTTCATCAAAGGCAAGCCAATTCGTTTTGGGTACAAGATCTGGATGATGTGCTCTATGGATGGCTATCCCTTTGCAATGCAAATTTACACAGGAGCTGAGGCAAAGGTTCCAAGGAAAGACAAGATTCCACTAGGTTCCAGAGTTGTTCTTGAATTGATCTCAACTACAGACACCAAGCAACCACTGCCTTTTTTGATAATTATTTTACATCATATAAATTGATGTCCACCTTGAAAGATAAAGGTTTTAGAGCAACTGGTACAGTTCATGAGAATCGCACAAGCCAGTGTCCATTTAGTTCCTTCAAAGGAATTATCAAAAAAAGCACATGGAGAATTTGACTACAGAGGAGATGACAAAGTAAAGTGTGTCACGTGGAATGACAACAGCATTGTCATTATCATGTGTAACAGGCTGGGGGTCTACCCATTGCAAAATGCCAAACGTTATTCTGCCAAAGAAAAGAAAAAAAGTCATCATTAAGCAAACAAGACTAATTACAGCATACAATAAAGGCATGGGTGGTGTTGATATGCTGGACTGACTGTTAGGGTTATATAGACCAAAGCTACAATCAAAGAAATGGTGGTGGAACCTTTTTCCAATGGCGTTAATATGGTAGTGGTTGCAGCTAGGCGATTGCATCGTCACTTAATGGATAAAAATGCTTTGACACACTTAGTGTTTCATTGTGAAATTGCAAGTGCTGCAATGAAAGTTGGACTTGGTCAGTATCGCATCAAGGTGGACCAACAGCCCCAGTTCCAATAGATATAGCAACATCACTAGAAGGACACTTCCTGGAATCAACCAGTCAAGGGTGACGTTCTATTTGCAAAAAAATACAAAAAAATGGTGCAAATTTTGTGGCAAGAGATTGCATGAGAAATTTTTTCCAACTTGTTGTTAGCCTATGCATTGAATATATTGTTTTTTAATATGTTTTACATATTATACTATCATTAAAATTGTGTTTATTGTAAATTTCTAATTTTAAGAAAAATGACCCCTAAAGATGGCAATGTTCCATAAGTGAAACTAGCTAT
>JAAFCE010008833.1:203500-219109 GCA_013389805.1 Trigoniulus corallinus
GATGTAACTCATGTCTGAAAATCCTGCAATGTATGTTAATTAAACAATGCATTCCAAAAGGTAAATAATAATTAAACACTACTCTTTGACATAATCGACATTTAATCAGTAATTGCACCAACAACTTGAACGCTCAGCAACAAAGTTTATCCATTTCAGGCGAACAAATAAGCCTATGCTGTATATGTCCTAATACAGTTAGTTCTCCACAAGGTTCCTTTGCATGAATGGAAACAGCATCCTACAGGAATTAAACAACAGAAATGTAATATCGAACAAATTAACATCTTAAATATTAGGCGACATAAAAAAAGACTGAAAAACAAACTATAAGGCGTCCAATACTCTGGTCCATGACCCCTTTCATATTTAAAACTTTCCCCCGATCTAATAATGGGGCTGATTACTGACAAGCTTCGTAAATATTAAATATCAACTGCTGAAGACAGTGTAAGATTGAATTGTGGTTCACACTATCAGAAATTACTAAGATGAAACTGTGGGCCTCTAAAATCTAATACTGGTAATGATTATAAACTATATCTTTATGCATAATATATGCTTTTTACAATGATACAAAACCAACATCTAAAGAAGTCAAATTCTACTGTTATTTGAAACGAGAATCATATAAGTCTGTAAAGGAGTTCCCTTCATAATTAATCGAAGTCTTGCTTTCAGATTTTCCAAATGACTCACCATCAGGTGACAAAAGTATTTCTTGTACCAAACTAGCTAAGTTTTCATAAACTACCTCTGAAGTTGATTTGTAAAGCATATGCTAGATCATCGACTGGCACATGTCTCAAACACTGCTTGCAGAATATCCAAATTATGGTCTGGTACTCTTTACTAAAAAGTTTGAGTGTGGGGGGAAGGCAATTTGGCTCTATAAAAAACCATTCTGGTTTTCTCCAACAACCTTTCCATCTTGATGATTTGCACAATTGAAGAGCACATTATTAAACACATTCAAAGCATCACTGCTCCATAAGATATTGATATTGTTCTTGAAATCTCTGAGTGACTATTTCAGGGGTATTGACTAAATCTATTTCCATCATTTCTAAGTCTCCTGCATCTGATCCTAAAAATACGTTTGGTGCCCTACTCTTGACTAAAAATGTTGTATGCTTCAACATAGACAACAACTTTAAAAACATGCATTCATTCAGACATCTTAGGTATTTGATTAATCTGTGATAACACAGACAGCATACCTGAAAATATTTGTATCACAAATAATAGTCACAATGAACTAAAATTGCTGTTTGAAGAAGAGGTTTCCATAATTTGCTTTAACATGTGACCTTCGTATGTGAAGTAGTTCAATAGATGTCTATAGACTTTTAAAATTCTAGTACTGATTTTGACACAAACAGTTTATCAGCAGCATCTAATGCACGAGGCACCACATGAAGCTCTGGAAGAAACTAATGGAATGTCGCCTACAAGATAGAATTAGTATCGATGGAAATCAGTTTGGGTTAATGCCAGGTAGGGCCACAATGGAGCCAATCTTCATTCTCAGGTAGATGATAAAAAGTATAGGGCAGCAAAGAACCCCATGCCATCTTTATTGACCTTGAGAAGGCCTTATGACAGTGACGAACGAAAGCAAGTTTGCAAGGTATTACCAAAAAGGGGGATAGAAGAAGTGTTTATTCAAATAGTCCAGGATATGCATAATGGCGCCATCACCAAGGTAAGGACACTTTGGGGAAATACTGGGAGCTTTCCAGTGAAGGATGGGATACACCAAAATTCAGCACTTGGTCCATACTCTTTCATTGTTGTTGTTGTTTAAGGTCACGTCAACTACAAGGTCATTAGAGACCCGTCCACTGCATAGTTCTAATGCATAGACTGCACAGACACTACACCAATGCGACGATTATTGGGTATTAGCAGTACCCAGCTTTCCCGAGCGACCACCCATGTCAGTACTAACTGGGCTTGCGTTGCTTAACTTCAGTGATCAGACGAGAACTGGTGTGTCCAACGCAATTCGCCGCTCCCCATACCCTTTCATCTTGTTTATGCATGTTCTGATGGGAGTAGGAGAATGGCCCTTCAGAGCTTGGTATTGGCTGACAGTATCGAAAAAGTTAGTGACTGCAGAGAGCAGATAGCGAAATGTCTAAACGATATTAGAGGAGCAATAGAAAAAGGGAGGGAAGACAGAGAATTTAGCTTTCAATTGGGAAGAAAAGGAAAATAATGGTGACGTACGTTCAGGAGGCGACTGGTGAAGAAGGTGCAAGTGAAAAAGCACTTAGGATCACCATTCCAAAGCAATGGGGGGATACATTTGGATGTGATCCATTGAATCAATCACGGTGACTGAAATGGAGACAGCTAAGCAAAGTCCTGAGCAATAGGAGGGTCCCACACAAGTTGAAGGGGAAGTTCTTCAGGGCAGTGGTTAGGTCAGCTATGCTTTATGGATAAAAGTTTTGGGCAGTGAGGAAAAGCCAAGTAAATGAAATGCTGAAATGCAAATCCTGCTTTTCATTACATTAGCAAATGGTGATGAGATGCCTACTGCATGGTGAGAGTTGGATATTTCCACTGTTCAAGGGTAAAGGTGATGCCCAGGACTGTGGAAACTATAGGGGCATAAAGCTGATGAGCCACTCTATGAAGCTATGGGAGCAAGACATAGAATGTCGCCTCAGAGACCAAACTGGTGTCCAGGCAATTAAATTTGGATTTATGCCTGGTAGGTCCACCATGGAACTAATCTTAATTCCATGACAGATGGTAGAGAAGCATGGCACAGCAAAGAATGGCCTTCAAGCACTATTTGTTGACCCTGAAAAGGCATACGATAAGTGTTCCAAGACAGGTAGTGTGGAATGTTTTAAGAAATAAAGGGGTTGACGAAGGCCACATTATAATAGTGCTGGATATGTACAATGGTTCCACTGCTAGGGTGAGGACAGCATGGGGAAACATGGTGAGATTCAACATGCAGGTTGGTGTGCATCAAGGGTCGACACTTAGCCCATACCTATTCACTCTAGTAATGGATGAGATGCTAACAAGAATAGGAGAATGGGCCCCTCAGTGCCTGGTATTGACGGATGTGGGAAGGCTTGCAGAGTCCAAAGAGAATGCACAAAAGGGCCTACAATACATTAATACAACAATGGAAGGAGGGAGCCTTAAGGTGAATATGAAGAAGACCGAGTACTTAGCTTTCAATTTTAGTGGCCAGGGGAAAGGTGGTGATATTCGTTGTAGGGTAGAGGTAATCCCAGCGGTGCAAGAGTTTCACTATTTAGGATTATTTTTCTACAGCCACGGGGAAATCGATTCTGACATGACCCATAGGATGAACACAGGATGGCTGAAGTGGAGGCAGGCAAGTGAGGGCCTGTGTGACCACTGGGTTCCAATAAAGTTAAAAGGCAAAGTTTACAGAACTGTCGTTAGGCCAGCTATGCTATATGGCTCAGGGTTGGGCAGTCAGGAAGAACTATTATTATTATTATTATTTATTGTGCTACGTACAATTTGTACAAACGAAAAGAAACGTTGGAAATACTCAATGATTTTTAACAAAGAAATCCAGATGACTCTTCCTGAAGTGTCTACAGTGAGTAACACACTGAAACTTTGAGCATGCAAAGATGGTGGATCTAATATGGTATGGTAGGGCGTTCCAAGACCTGAACACAGCAGTCGGAAAAAGGTCATCCCTAATGTCTCTAAAGGGTCATAAGGGCTCAAAGAGAAAGCGTCACGTTTTCCAGACACAAGTGCTGGAGGAGAAAAAACTTGTTATAGCATGCAGTGGGTGATGGGTGTATCTTAAAGCGCCACCAGTTACGAGGATCTGACAGAACCTGAGAAAGGTATGAAAGGGAAGAATTCGATGCCTGGTCCAAAGAGGGCCAAGAGAGACCCAAGGAGGCAGCCTGAAGATGGTACGTAAGATAGAATTGTATGCTCCTGAAAACGGTTGAAGGTGGGCTTTACGGAGCCCAGCAAGATACGGAGCAGCAAAGGATACCAAAGGAAGGACTTTAGCATGAAATATTAGAAGTAGTCTATTCGTAGGTATCATTTGGCTTAGGCGCTTAAAAAGATAAATCAAGGAATTTAGTTTGGATAGCAAAGAATCCCTATGTAGCAAGAATTTTAAATGGGGGCCACACAGGACACCCAGGATACGGAGACTCGGGGTGAGATATGGTAAATTCTGTAGATTTGGGGGAGAAAAATTTCTAGGTAAAAAGACCATTACTTTTGTTTTCCCCAGATTCAAGCGTAGGTTCAGCGACTTGTACCACATGGAGACAGATGACACTAAAGAGAGTATCCGAGGAGACAAATCTTCTAAGGGGTCCAAGGATATCGAACGTCCAAAGAAGTTGTTGTCAGCAAACGACCATGGTTGCCAACCCTCGCAATGTAGAGGAAGGTCGGCAGTAGCTGCATTGAATAATAAGGGTCCAAGCACAGAGCCATGAGGGACCCCCTCTCTAGAAGGATAGCAGTAGGAGAGGACCTAGTCCTTGCAGATCTTGCCTGAAGAAATGATTTTAGAATATTGAGGGCAAAAGGGTTTGAAACAGTGCAATTTAGCCTTTCAATCAGGGATTTATGATCCACAGTGTCGAAGGCTTTGGCTAAGTCAGTCTGGAGCAGTAAATACCCTCGGCCAGTGGCCAGGGAGGTAGCCACTGCCACCAGGACTGACAGAATTGCAAAGGAGACAGATGATTTTGGGCGAGAACTATATTGCGTTCGCAGGATGATGGACAGGAGGTCGTCACGAACCAAATCGTAAGTCCACCTATCCAAAATCTGTGCCATCGGAGATAAGATTGCAATGGGACAGTAGTTAACTGGATCGGATGGTGCACCTTGCCTATATATAGGAACTATGAGGGCTTGCTTCCATGGAACCAGGAACAAGCCCGAGGCCATGCAGGTATTAAGAATATGCAAGGTTAACTTTAAGCTAGTGAGATCTAGGGACTTATTGACAATGGCTGGAAGCCCATCAGGGCCTGTTGAGGAAGAGCATCTAAGTTTTGAAATGTAACTTAGAAGCACCGACATCCCAAGGCTGGGCAGAGAAACAGAGAAGGTTTCACGCGGAGAATACGGTACGTTTTGTGGAGAGGAGTCCTCATTTGTTGTTGTTGGTTGGAGTTTAAGGTCCCGTCAACTACAAGGTCATTAGAGACCCGTCCACTGTATAGTTCTAATGCATATACTGCACAGACAATACACTAATGTGACGATTATTGGGTATTAGCAGTACCCAGCTTTCCCGAGCGACCACCCATGTCAGTACTAACTGGGCTTGCGTTGCTTAACTTCAGTGATCAGACGAGAACTGGTGTGTCCAACGCAACTCGCCGCTCCCGAGAGAGGCCCCATGAGGATTTGCCAAAGAGGCAACAACAGCAGAGGCAATGCTGTCTAAGACAGTGTGAGACACTGTAGTACGTCTGACCAGCCTCCAGAGCTCCCGTGTAGATCCTCAAGGTGATATCAGGAGCCCCTTAGCTTGTTTTATGGCATGCTTAAAAGCACTTCATCGTAATTTGAATTTGGCATACGATTCAGAGCCCAGTTTTTGTTTCCACCGGAAATGGTAAAAGGAACAAGCATTGCGGAGGGAGGTCAGATGGGAGTTCCACCAAGGCTTTGGTGACCCCCAGAGGGAAAAATTCTGTTTAGGACATGAGGCAGTGAGAGCATGATTAGATATAGAAGAAAGAAGGATCATTGCTGGACCAAAAGTCAGGGGAATCCAGCTTTTGTAAATAGGAATTAAACAACGCTGAATTTAGTCGATTGTAGTTGAGACGCCGGACACCCTGGAAGGGGACCCCAAGGGAATGTACATGAGGAAGATTTCCAGCAAAAAGGAGGATAAAGTGGTCCAGACGATAGTCATGATAAGGAAAAACTATGAAAGGCAAATGCAAGTGGCTGAGATGCAAATGCTGCACTACATCTATGATGACACGATCTGACAGAATGTGGTGGGGTAGCTTTGGGGGTGTGACACATTGCAGAGGAGATAAGAAAGAAATGGTTGAGGGGAGAGGAGCTAATTAGGTCCATTGCAGCTCTGCAGGTAATTGTGAGCACCAGAAGTAGAGGAAGACCAAAAAGGATGGGAGAGCAGGTCGTGCAAAAGGAAATGGAGACATGTGGGGTGGAAGGGGACTTAATGGGGGATAGGCGGGAGTGGAGGATTAAAACCCACAGACCCGTCCCAGCCTCAGGCAGGAGAAGGGGGAGATGATGATGAATCACTTCCCTACACATATTTTCTACACCTATTTTTGACGATTTCATAATTCGATTATTTCAAAAATGCAATGTTGTGTGTGTTTTTATAATTATAAATGCATCTTAACACAAACCTCCTGCGATAGGTCTCCTTTTATGTGGAGGTTACGTTCCTCAGAAAATCGCACAAAAGAAGACTATAAGTCTATGGAACAATTAGGGATATGTTCCATAACTTTTAAAATCTTCATAACTCCAAAATAATGAATTAAAATTAATGTACAACCATATGAAAAGGGAGACACTAGGTGGCGCTTGCCCCACAATGGCAAATTTGTCCTGCTTTTTCTTCAAATTAATTATTTTCAGCCGTCATCAAGTGGGTCAACCGCCTTTTTCAAAACATAAACCATAAAGCTTTCCAGTGTAAGGTAGGGCCATAGGCTTGTAGCCAATTTCGGTGGCAGGGAACTAGTTGCAGGGTTTGGCAATTAAGCCTAACCTCATGACGTTTTCTGCTAATCCTGGTGTGTAAGTAAACAAACAATGAATGAACAAACAAACAAACAGTGTGTGTGTGTGTGCAGATGATGCACGTTGCACCATCTGCACACATGCTGTTACGAGGCCAACGCCTTATGGCAAAATTTAATTGATTATTTAGTAATTAATTAGTAGCAGTAGTAAATAGTTTGTGTATTTGTATATTTTATGTTTGTTCATTCGTTTAGTTTGTTTACTTGCTGACCTGGCGCCCCATGTGTAATGACATTCTGAGGTTTGCATGTATGATGCAAAATTAAGGGACAGTGCCAGGGATTAAGGCCCTAGTGCTGGTGGCAGATAGGCGTTCACAGGTTGGCACAAGGCCACAGTCATCAGTGACTTGCCATGCCATGGGGGGTTGGGACCTCAAACCCCATGGCAGATAGCATGCAGAGTGTCCTCTGTGGGGTAGGCCAGCATCCCCCCACTACAAGCAGCGCCAGGGTTTCTGCAGTTTTGGGATGCCTGGCTGGGGTGGCCCCGGTCAGAGCGTGCTCAAATAGCATTCGGGGCAAAAAATCTTAATTAGAAACATGGAATGTGGGGACCCTCACAGGCAAAGCTGGGGAATTAGTTAATACCCTAAAGCATAGGAGAATTCAGGTAGCTTTTCTCCAGAAAACAGTGGAAGGGGAATAGATAAAGGGCCCTGGTGAGGGTCCTTGGTAGTGAAGGGGGATGAAAAGGGGTGGGCATAGAATTAGATAGGGAGCTGCAACAAGGGGTCACCCAAGTGAAGAATATTAATAGCAGGCTAATGTTAGTAACAGTGGTTTGGCAGGGAGTAGTACTCCGCCTTATCAGTGCATATGCCCCCCAGGTGGGTCTGGATGAACCCTCACAGGATGGCTTCAGAACAGAGTTTGAGAACTTAGTGCACTCACTGGAGGCTCAAGTAGGGCAATGTCATGGGAATGAGCACTTTGTTATTGGGGGGAAGCTAGGAAGATGAAAGGGAGAATTGCATTGGACACACCAGTTCCCATGAGATCACCAAGGTTAAGCAGTGCAGGCCCACGTCAATACCAACATGGGTGGTTGGTAAAGAACGTTGGGTGCTGCAAATTAGCCCTCTCCATCATCCTTTCACCAACCTCAATATCTCCCACAGGCAGCCTTCTAAGGGTTCATCCTGTTATGGCTGCCTGGTTTACTCCCCAACCCTTGAAACTAATCCAAGAAAAGCTGTAGGTCCAGACGGAAGCCCCATTCAAGTATGGCATAGCCTAGGGATGACAGGTATCAAGTGGTTAGGGAAATTTTTCAGTAAGATAGCTAGTGGAGATAGAATGGCATCTGCATGGCAAGAGAGTTGGATAGCACCACTCAACAAGAATAAACGGGATGTCCAAGACTGTGGCAACTACAGAGGTATGAAGCAAATGAGCCACTCCATGAACCTCTGTGAGAGAATAATGGAACGTCGCCTCCAGGAGAGAACTAGTGTCCATAGAAATCAGTTTGGGTTTATGCCAGGTAGGTCCACAATGGAGCCTATCTTCATTCTGAGGCAGATGGTAGAAAAATATATGGCAGTAAAGAAAGACCTCCAGGCCATCTTTATTGACCTGGAGAAGGCCTTTGACAGTGTCCAACGACAGGTAGTTTGGGGAGTATTACAAAAAAGTGGGGTAGAAGGGTTTATTAGAATAATTCAGGATAATGGCTCCACAGCCAGGGTAAGGACACCTTGGGGAAGCACTGGGGGCATTCCAGTGAAAGTTGGGGTGCACCAAGGTTCAGCACTTAGTCCATATCTTTTCATCCTGGTTTTGGATGAACTGCTGATGGGTGTAGGGGAATGGGCCCCTCACTGCCTGGCATTTGCCGATGATATAGGGAAAGTTAGTGACACCAGAGAGCAGATAGAGAAGGGACTAAACGCTATAAGAGGAGCACTGAAAAAGGGAGGGATAATGATTAACACAAAGAAGACGAAGTATTTAGCATTCAATTCGGATGGTCAGGAAAATGGTGGACACACGAGGGGCGAACTGGTGAAAAAGGTGCAGGAGGTAAAATACTTAAGATCAACATTTCAAAGTAATGGTTGAAATGGAAACAGGCAAGTGGAGTACTGTGCGATAGGAGGGTCCCAATCAAGTTGAAAGTTTTACAGGACAGTGGTTAGGCCAACTATGCCATATGGATCAGAGTGCTGGGCAGTGAAGAAAAGCCACATAAATAAATGCAAGTAGCCGAGATGCAAATGCTGCAGTAGATGAGTGGCATGTCGAGAGCAGATAGAATTAGGAATGTGTATATTAGGGGTAGCCTGGGGGTAATGGGCATTGCCAAGAAGATGAGGGAAAATAGCCTGAGGTGGTATGGTCACATTATGAGAAAAGGGGATGAGGAGCTTGTTAGGGCCATACCAGGAATGCAGGTGGTCGGGAGCACCCAGGGCAGGAGGAGACCAAAGTTAACGTAGGAGCAGGTCATCCATAAGGACATCGCGGTGTGTGGAGTGGATGGGGACCTGGTGGGAGATAGACGAGTGGAGGGCTAGAACCCGCAATCCCGGCCCCCACCATGGGCAGGAGAAGGGAATGATGATGATGATGTACAACCATATAAAAAAAGTTTGTTGATGTTAAAAAAAATAGATTTCTTAATAAATTTCTATGATAAGCAGAAAAAGATTTATATAAACCTTAAACAAAATTATATACAAAAAACTATACATTTCATCCTCTGGGAAGTAATCACCATTACTTGCCACACATCTTCTCCACTGATTCAGCAGCTTCTGGATGACGCCCTTGTAGAAATGCTTTCCACAGGAACTGAACCAATTGCAAAGCCAGGTTTTGACCTCATCCTCATTCCTGAAGCACTGTCTGGCAAGGACTGACTGCAAGGACCAGATTAGGTGGTAATCTGGAGGAGGTGGTAAGTCAGGGCCATAAGGTGGGTGGGGGGAGACTTCCAATCCAACCACTTCCTTCCAATCCATCCACTTCTCAAGCCACATGGGGCCTGGCATTGTCATGCAGTAGCAACATTTCTTGCCTTCCTGGTCCAGTAAAGGGTCTTTTCTGGTCCAATGTTTCACTCATATTGGTCAGCTGCTGTGCATAAAGTTCTGCCATAACTGTTTGGTTTGTGCACATGGAAACAACTTGTAGTACAGTACCCCTTTGGAATCCCACCAAACACACAGCAAAACCTTCTTGGAGTGGATATCCAGCTTGGGTACCAAACGCCCTGGCTCTGCAGGTTTCACTCATGAGCTTTTCTGCTTTGGGTTGTTGTGCAGGATCCATTTCTCATTCATGGTCTGAAGAGTCCTGCTGATGTCCCATCAGGCAAATTTGTTAGCCTGTCAAGCCATGTGGCACCCAACGACCCAACTTGTCCACTTTTCCCACCTCTCCCAAACGATTGCAAACAGTCTCCTGATCAACTCCCAAAGCCTCTGGAACATTGCTGGCCGTTTGCATGTGGTTATCACCCAGAAAGGCCTGCAGCCCCTCAGGGTCCAGTTCACATGGTTTTCCTGACCTTGGCAGGTCTGAAGTCTCTATTCCCTTGCCAAAAACACTGACACCAATTTCCATCACCCCTGATCACTTACAGTGTCTTCCCCATAAACCTTCCAGATCTTCTTTCCCACCTCTGCAGCAGTTAATCCTTC
Organism: Trigoniulus corallinus; assembly: GCA_013389805.1. Taxonomy (NCBI): domain Eukaryota; kingdom Metazoa; phylum Arthropoda; class Diplopoda; order Spirobolida; family Trigoniulidae; genus Trigoniulus; species Trigoniulus corallinus. The sequence continues at coordinate 213,945 of JAAFCE010008833.1, forward strand.
ATCAAAAATGAATAAAGTGATTATGCAGCGATTACTCACTCTCTGCAACTATTTTTTTCACAATCATCATCATCATACCCATATCCCACTTGTGACAGGGTTGGGTCTGCAGGTCCACTCAGATTGGGGACACTCCAGTCAGCCGTCTGGAACTTGCAGGGATATTGGCAGAGTTGTGTGGGGGGAAACCTGCGTCAAACGTCAAAGTGTCTGGCAGGTTCAAGATGCCTGGCTGGGAGTGACCCCAGTCAAGGCATGTTTAGTGAAACCACTGACCACAGGTGGAATAAAGATGTGATTGTGATTATGATGCTTTGTGAATATGATGGTTGACATTTTTTTTTCATTTTGGAATTTGGCATCCAGGTGGTGACTTTTAGACATAGCAAGTGTTCTTCATTAATGGTTTCTCAATCATTACCACTATCATTATCATGGTTTAAAATCAGCAGAGTTCCCAGAATGTCCCATAGCTAAGCTAATTATTCAAAATCGTCATCAAACCATTCTTCCTCATCTGCTAAACCACCTGGTTCAGGGGGGGCATGACCACGATGTCACCTCCAGTGGTTTCATCCTCCCTTCCAAAATTGAAGCAAATTGCTTCTTCAAGCCATTCTTGAAAGAGTAACATTTTACAGCTTGTTTTACTACTGACAATATCCAGAGAAAAAAAATATATGCACACCTTCCTGCTAAACATTGTTTTACCACAGAGGTGTTGATATATAGATGTGCCCATCATACTCAACTGAGTACACCTTCAAAGTTGCTTGAATTAATTACCGTAATTATTCTAATAAACGGCGCCCTCCAATAACTGGTGCACTTACCAGCTGAAAAAATTTATAAATGGCGCCCTCCAATAACCGGCACACTTATCAGCAGAAAAAAGTTATAAACGGCGTCCTCTAATAAACGGTGCGCCATTTATTTCAAAACTGTATGGAAGTGATCGTGCATGTTAACTTCAATTTTTTTAATGTAAACCCTTTAATGCTACACAGGGGTACTGGTATCATCATCACACCCTTATCCAGCATGTGGCAAGGTTGGGTCCATGGGTACATTGAACATGCTATGACTGGGAACACCCCAGCCAGGCATATGGAACCCGCAGGAATACTGGCTGGTTGTATGTGGGGGGATGCCGGCCTACCCCACTGTTCCAACTCCACATCTTACAACGAAAATATAAATTTTGGCAGGTAAATTAATGCTTTGTCAGTTTTAATATTGCATGGTGTCCGACCTATTGCACAATAGCTATAATGCAATAAGAAGTCAGGCTCATGCCCGAACAGAGGTACTGGTGTACCCCAGGGTTTTTCTTCCTCCTCTGTATTGTGTGGGTGACCCTGGCGCAATGTGATTCACAGTATTTTCACATGATAGGTTGAACTTCCTAATAAGTCACAGATGGGTGGTTAATTGTTTTTCATTATTCGAATTAAGGATGGATGGGGTACTCCTGTACCCCTGTGTAACAACTGTGTAAAGTTTAAATGCCATATGCAGTGCATAAAGAGCAAAACATTCATTTGCTTTAACCACTGCATTAAAATTGTTAAAATGGTTTATAATGATATTTTCGTTTTGAGCAATGCAAGCAATCACACGATCCACTATATGGTGTAAATATCAGTGCAATAATTTGCTGGCAAGTGCCCTTCAGATAGCATTTTCAGACACTACTTGCACACATTTTCGCTACTCATGTAAATTCTTGCACAAGTTACAATCGGCAGTACTGGCGCAAGTTATTTGCTCGTGTAAACTAAGCTTTAGTGCATATATTGTTGAAAGAAAAGTTTCAAAGAGAAAGTATTCTTTAGCATTTAAATTTTTGGGAATTTCTGCAGCTGAGAATGACGGTAATTGTCCTGTGGCTAAACCTCTACAGTTATCTCAATCTAGGATAAGGATTTAAATTTTAAATGAACCATTGATTACTTTTCTCAATTTCATTTTGCCAATAAATTCATATTCAAGAGTGGCGTCAGCAAAAATCAAAATGTATGAAACCCACTTGTCCCGCTAAAAAGTTTCCTTTTATATATTGAAAAAAATAATAAACGGCACAAAAAAAACAATGAAAAAATTAACGGCACGCCGTTTATTAGAGTAATTACAGTAGTTAACTTCCTGTACACAAATTATCGATGAAGTGCACAGTATTCTATGCAGTAAATGAATTATGCCTACAAGAAAATTTCGAAAAATATTTACCTAGAAGTGCAAAATAATTCAATCCAAAATCTTTGTTTGTATTGTAGAAACTTTCATGGCAAAAACTACAATTAAACTGACTTTTTGCAGCAATATTTTTTCTTTAAAGATATTTTTAAACTAGAGTTTGTCATGTGCACAAACAATTCACAGAAAGACATAATGGCATATCATACTTGAGACACAAGAGAAATCCTGAAAGTTGTGTACTCAACTGAGTACAATGGGCATGAATGGGTTAATAAATTGCAAACCGCACAACTTCAAAATCGCATAAAAATAAACCCCATAAAAAGAGACCCAACTGTACATTCAACTTGCTATACACAACTCAAATAGAAATTACCAACCATCTACTGCATGTCTGCCTTTCAATTTGAACGCAACAGAGTTAAAAAGTGAATTACACTCAATGGTCAACTTTCACCTGAAATGTCATATGCATCAACAAAACTAAGTTAAAGGGACCCAGAACAACCTACCGTAATTAATCTAATAAACGGCGTGCCGTTGATTTTTTCAAAGGCCTTTTTTGTTGCGCCGTTTATTATTTTTTCAATTTGTAAATGGAAACTTTTTAGCCAGAGAAGTTGATTTCATTAATTTTGATTTTTGCTGATGCCACTCACGCATCTGAATTTATTGGCAAAATGAAATTGAGAAAAATAATCAATGGTTCATTCAAAATTTAAATCCTTACCCTAGATTCGGATAACTGTAGAGGTTTAGCCACAGGACGATTACTCTCATTCTCAATTGCAGAAATTGCCAACAATTTAAATGCTAAAGAATACTTTCTCTTTGAAACTTTTCTTTCAATAATATCTGCACTAAAGCTTAGTTTACATGACTGTGACTTATTAGGAAGTTCAACCTATCATGTGAAAATACTGTGAATCACATTGCACCAGGGTCACCCACAGAACAGAGGAGGAAGAAAAACCCTGGGATACACCAGTACCTCTGTCCAGGCATGAGCCTGATTCCTTACTACAGTATAGTTGTTGTGCAATAGGTCAGACACCATGCAATATTAAGACTGACAAAGCATTAACCCAACCCAGGGTGTGATGATGATGATACCAGTACCCCTGTGTAGCATTAAAGGGTGAATCATTAAAAAAATTCAAGTTAACTTGCACTATCACTTCCAGACAGTTTTGAAATAAACGGTGCGCCGTTTATTAGAGTGCGCCGTTTATTATTTTTTTCAGCTGAAAGCTGCGCCGGTTGTTGGAGGGCGCCGTTTATTAGAATAATTACGGTATTTTGTGTCGATTTAGTTCTCAACATCCTCATCAATCTTTAATGAAATAAATGGAAGTTGAAATTTTGATTTTTGGCCACATCTTGTTGAAATGGACCCCACTGTGGATCCCCCCATCAATGTGCACCGATCCATGTGGGTAGCCACAAGGCAGCAAGCTGGATCAAGCAAACTTCCAGAAATATTGCAAAAAGTTATTTTGACTGCAGAGTTGTCTGTTTAAATGTCAAATGGCACATGGTCAGTGCAACAGTGCAGTTTCACTTTCATGAGTACAAGATTTTATTCATATTGGAGAATTTATAATGGCATGAACCTGACTCCTGTTGCATTATAGTTATTGTGCAATAGGCCAGAAACAATTCAACATTATACCAAAACAACAAAGCATTAATTTACCATAGTGTTGGAACAAACTGCACAGCAAAGGGAGGCCTGAAACATCAAAATTGGCCCTGGTTGATGAAAGTTCATCTGGGGAGTGACATAAGAACAACGCCTACCCAAGTGTTCTCATCACGCAAGGAGGCCTGAAGCCCTGGAAAAGGTGGATCCTGGTGTTTGAAGGGCATTAGGTTGTTGTGACCTCTAGTATCCAACACACTACTTTGGCCACACCTTCCAGTGGAAGACAAGAAGCCTCTTAGAGTTACTGTCCAAGATAGCTCTCTGATGGCTACCTGTCAAAGCAACTCTGACGCCCAGAATGGGCGTCTCCTTGTTGGGATCCCTGGTGGGTGGGGGGTGTCAACAGAGAATTCAAAATCTGCACATACATGATGCAAAATTCAAAAATTATTGAACCTATGTTGCAGGGGATTAAGACCCCAGAGCTGGCAGCCGCCATGGGCACACGAGCTCATTAGTAGAGTATAATGTCACAAGGGTAGGGACCTCAGATCCCATGGCAGATAGCATGTCGAGGGTCCTCTGTGGGGTATGTCAGCACCCACCATGGCAAGCGGCACCAATATTCCTGTCAGCTTCAGACGCCTGGATGGGGTGTCCCCAGTCAGAGCATGCTCAGAAAGCAGCAGGGCAAACCTTAGATTAAACACGTGGAATGTGGAGACCCTTACTGGCAAAGCAGGGGAATTAGCTAATACCCTAAAGTGAAGGAGTATTAATGCAGCATTTCTCCAGGAAACTAGGTGGAAGGGGGATAGATCAACGACCCTTCAGGAGGGATGCAAGCTATTACATAGCTAGTGAAGGGGGACGAAAAGGGGTTGGTAAAGTATTAGATAGGGAGCTTCAGCAAGGGGTCCATCACCCTGGTGAAATGAATCAATAACAGGCTACGGTTGGTTACAGCGGTTTGGCAAGGAGTAGTGCTCCACCTCATCTGCACATAGGCCATGGGGGGGGGGTCTTGATGAACTCACGAAGTTGAGTTTCTGGACAGAATTGAGTGATTTGGTACACTCACTAACCAACAAGGTGGGGTAGTGTAAAGGAAATGAGCACTTTGAGAACTACCATATTATCTCGCAAATATTAGGGATTTTGCAAATACTCACGATGTGGGCGTTCTTGGACGAAAGACGAAAAGTGAACATGTCCTTCCACGCTCTCTACTGCATTATGAGGACGATAAAAACCAAAATAAACGTCCTCCTTTTTCGTGACGAATTGGCTTGTCTGTGATTGGCTAAATGCCCGTGCATGC
>JAAFCE010008833.1:225694-310830 GCA_013389805.1 Trigoniulus corallinus
GGGTGGTGGACATCGCCAAAAACAAATGAGGGAGAATAGGTTGAGGTGGTATGGACACGAAATGAGAAGAGGAAAGGAGGAGCTCGTTAGGTGCATTTAAGGTATGCTGGTGGTTGGAACCACCTGGGGCAGGGGAAAACCGAAGCTGACGTGGGAGCAAGTTGTGTATAGGAATATGGTGGTGTGGGGTGGGAGAGGACCTGGTAGGAGATAGGCGAAAGTGGAGGGCTAGAACCAGCAGACCCAACCCTGCCACTGGCCAGATAAGGGTAAGATGATTACGAATGGAGAATTTATAAAAATAAAAGTTAAAGAAACGCAAATTTCCTTCATGAACCCCAAAATCGTTCTGTGACCCCTTCGAGGTCAGAACGCACAGTTTAAGTTATCAGTATCAATGATGATTTAGCTATTTCCGAATCTTATGATCTTCGTTTCACCTAGCTTCTATTAAAGCATATACTGGACAACGACAACAGAAAAAATTTCCTGGACAATGAGACGCCTTACCATGACTTTAAAATTTCATGAATTCCCATTACTTTTGTCAAATATGCCCTATCCTAGCACTGTCTGTTTGTTCCCAAAGGGAAGCCTGTATTCGGCCTTACAGGTGTAGCAAATGATATGCTACATACAAGGCATGATAGCCATTTGAAATCGCCCATGCCAAGTGTAATCCCTTACAGCTAAGCTTAATGTAGATAGAAGGATCCTCAAATTAATTCTTACTTTATAAATTATAATAATTCTGGACCACAAAGGTCGTCAATATATTGTGCCACTACAAGGTATAATTTTGAAAACAGCTGCCTTTTAAAGGCTGTTTCAGGGCAGGAAACTCTGGAAAAGTTAATTTAAATTTTCTAACCTGCAAGAATCCAACTTGAGTACCTATTTCTACATTTAATGTGATAGTCCCAAAATCTAAAGTAGTCTTCCCAGATTTCCACACTTTTAACTTTCCCAAATATCCTTCTGACACATCTGATAACGTTGACATAACTTCCGTCTTTTCCTGAAATTGAAAACAAATGATTATGGAGGTTTAAGAAGCTACTAAATAGTATTTCTCAAAGTCTGCAACCTGAGACTGTGAAATAGCACAAGCAGCTGCATCCGGCACGTGACCATGACCAAAACCAATGCCAGGTTCTTGCTTGATTTTTGGTTTTTCATCTTCTTTAGCTCGTGGTAGTACAGGAAGAGTATCCGGCAAATGGAAAAATAATAGTTCCTCCTTACCTAAAACATTAATTATTTATTCATCAAAGAAAACTTTTAAATGCCTACTTAATCTCGCCATACCTAGTTTTCTTAAAGCATACAATAACTCCGAGCATGCAATATCATCTGAGGCTTCTGATTTCACTGGTGATGTATCCATCACTTTGCCTTTCACCAGTGGCAATATGCTACCACTGTCAACTTCATCTCTATTTATCGGTTCTTCTTTAACATTTATTTCAATTTTTACATTTTGCATTTCCAGTTTGTATTCTTCTTTAACTTTCTTTTCATTTCTTACAGCTTCTGCTTCAATTTTGCATTTTAATGCCCACTTATGGGGCTTTAAAGGTAACTTCACTGGCAAATACTTCAAATCCTCTTCATCTCCAAAACTCACGAGCTATTTATAAAATACAAAACATTTTACTATACCTTTTAACATTACAGTAGAACCTCTGAAAGTTGACCACCCAAGGGCGGAAGAAAATTGGTCAATATAGGGTGGTGGTCAACTGATGGAGAACTGGGTGTACTGCACTGATACATCGGCATTATTGTTTTTATTGGATACAACTGTATGAAATGCTACATAATCAAAACTATTACAGTAAAACCTGCCTAAACCGGACCTTGTATAACCCGGAAACCTGGCCAAACGGAAAATAAATTTCGGAACGGAATGATTTCCAATTTAAAATGCTACCCTAAACCGGGAAACTGCCTAACGCGGAAACGGAATAAGTTTTGGGAATCGTTTGCATAAATAACCTAAGACGAATTATTTTATGCATAGCACTACAATGCAGGCATTAATTTTGAGTGTGACTGTACATGCACCAAAGTTCTAGGGACCATTATGCCCATATACACACAGAGCTACCCAATATTGAAGCAACGACACTGTACTTTAAAACGCATGTGATGACAGGGGCGGATCTGGAGGGGGGGGCAATTCAGCCATTTCTCCCTTCTCTGTGCCCCACTGCACATCCGTCAACTGGTGCATGGTTCAACTCTGCAACTGAAAGGCATTTTTGCATTTGCTAATCCCGTTTCCATTCTGCCAGTCCCATCTGCAGTTGGCTAAACCACTGAACATAGGGCATTGTCTAAGGGGCAGTGAAGGACCTATTGTAATCGCCAGCTAGATTTCTACTAAGGGATTCTGAATATTTGAAGTGCCCCTTATCTGCTGCTGGATCCGTCACTGAGTGTTACCACCACTTTGAGAATTGAAAACTTCAAGGCTAGCAATGCATGGGTTGAATGATTTAGGAAAAGACAGTATTCTGTAGAAGCTGGCGCTACTTCATCCAGCTGCCTCAAGTGCTCCCCCATGATCCGCCTCTGGATCAGCCCCTGTGTGGGGGGCAGAGTAATTATTTAGTTTATGGACTTTTATTTTAAATTTCATCATCCTAATATAAGGTGATCATATTTTTTGTACTTTGTTTCATTAAAACACAGCCCTTTGTAAAATGGAAACCTGTGAAAACGGAAAAAATATGGGAACGATCAGGCTCCGTTTTAGACAGGTTTTACTGTAGTTAGTGGATCAGCATAGCTAGCCCCTAATGCCATTGATCTGGTAGTTTGGGGTTATGCCCCCCCACCCTAGCAGTTAGCTGCATCAGATTCATTAGATGTTTACACTTCATTGCCCATTTCAAAAATACTTTCAAAGGCTACTCCTTAAAATTCTGCCATGGAAGATTGGCTGTATGATGAGGCCAAAATGTTGTCTGTTGGATAGTGATAAATCCAACTTTCCTAAAACATGCCAATATTGTTTCGGGTTGAATATTTTCCAAGCAGAATTATCCAAAGGACAGCACCCAGAGCATTAATGGATGCAGCAAATGAAGCTGCTTCCATAGGCTGGTGACACATGTTTTACCAATAACCCACTCCAGGAGCTGGGCTCATTAAAACACTTTGAATGATTTGATAACACCTTGGTCAAGAGGTTGGATCCTTGAGGTTGCATTCTTCCAAATGCAACCTCATTTCTTCTTCACTTCTTGATCCACACCCCTTACCTGTTCTTCAAACAGGGCAGCAGTCATCCATGCCCCATTTGTTTGATCTCCATGTGACAGGGTGGTCTTCAAATTCTTAAAGGCACAATGAATTAGCTGACTTACCGATAACTAATTTCTTTAGCTTTCCCTAAAAAGAACTAGTGCTAAGCAATACAGTGAAATGTTCCTTGGATACTATTTCAATCTTGTATTTGTCACCCTTGACAAGGCTCTTGTCAGGCACAAGGGATGACAAGGGGTCAACTTATGGAGGTTAAATCAATATTATGTGTCACATTCATAGTGGTCAACATACAGATGTGGTCAACATGGGTCAACATGGAGTCTTTGAAAATTTGGTCAAATTAGGGAGGTGGTCAACTTTGGAGGTTCTACTGTATTTCAGTAATCCCTGTCAGGAAGCAAAGTTACTTATAGTCATGGCCTCTAAAAAAAACCACTTTCATTTCTCTCTCTTCAGGAAATGGTTCTAAAGTGCTGAAAATTGGGGACGTTTGGTGCCTGTCACACTCCAATACTTATGATAAGTTACCATTTTTAACTTTGATATAAAAATGAGAAAATAAGAAAAAACCAAAATTTTGAAAAGAAAAAAAAAAAACTTTTTCCTAACAAAAAAAAAACCATGTGCCTAAAAAAACATTTCCAAAACATGCTAGCAATTACTTTGAAATGCATATTTTTGCATGGTACCTCATCTTTGACTAATTGAATAATTCAACTAAATTTCAAACCTTTAATAAATTCTATCATCGGTCAAGAAATCGACAATTTCACAAATTAACGCTCAAAGTGGCGACAAAAAATCTTCCATTTTGACTGCATATCAGAAAACGTTATTGCTTGGATTTCAATAGTTTCCAGCTACTGATTTATTGGCAATCGGGCCATAGAAAATATCATCCACTGGGACTATTTAAATTGCTGCAGATAGCTTAGTGGCAAAACGGCCATTTGCACAGAAATCCAAAACCCCGAAGGATGCCCTATTTACTTCTTCATCAACATCAGGACAGAACACTTTAAGCAGGTGCCCAACATAAAACTTTCATGGTTCATCAAAATGGACAGCAAACAGTTGGCCACCTATCTGTTCTTCCCAATCATCGGCATTCATCAGTGTGAATGTTCTTAAATTCAACGACTTCACTTGAAAAGCCACTTTCATTACATAGATTTTCAGCTTCATATTCAGCCTCATCTTCATCATCAAGGTCATCTTTGTCTTCTAAGACAAAATCGTCTTCACTGGAACTTTTTGTTCTATTTATTTTTCCTGCTCTTTTCTTTTTAGGAGTGACATCTTTTTACAAAGCATCATTGATGTCTTCTTGAGTAATGACAGTTGCATTCATAGCAACCCTTTTGCGACGTTTTGCCCCTGCACTTGGAGTCGGTGTTTGATTAAGTTGCTGGGCAACAATTTCTAAAAAAACTGGTGGTTGCATGTGTGCCACTTGTTGGCATCAGAGCATGCCGGTCGTTATCTTCATCATTCCAAATCCACTTTCCATGCCTTGATTTCCATCTTGACCCAGTGGAGGTGGTGGCTGTATAATTTCACCTGGGATTATTTCATTGGAAATGGGTGGAAGATCATCACCTTCATTATCCATTTCATCAGGCCGACCATTTTTGATCCACTTGTCATATTTTTGCTGCAAAATGGGAACAAAGATAGATTTGTCATACTTTTCTGGATCAAATGGGTAAATACCCACAGCTTTGAATCCAGCCACAATATTTTCCTTGGAAGCACCTTGAAACCAAATGTGGGAAAGATTGTTGGCAAACTGTTTTTCGGACATGGCTCTGATAGGAATTCCCATGGACATAATCCAATTATTCATTTGATCTGTCCAGTATCCTTTCAGTGGGCCGAAAACTGCAATGTCAAGTGGCCGCAACTTAGAAAGTTGTGTGGGATGGCAACTGGATTATTGTAATATTTTCTGCAGTGGCAACTCTGCATGTTTCATTGCTTAGGTGAGATATGTCGCCATCTAATAGCAGCAATATTGGTCGATTAGGCTTAGTTTTTTTTAGCAAATTGCTTCAACCAATCCTCAAAAACTACAGTTGTCATTCATCCATTCTTCCTCAGGCCATACCATGTGCCTGGGATTGTTAAAACCTCATCACCAGCCCACTGTGGTGGGATTAAGTTCAGAACTGCAGCTTTTGATAGGTAAACAATCAATGGGGGCATAGCTTCACCAGCGGGATTACAGGCGGCCAAAACGGTGACGTTTTCCCGACCTGTCCCAGCTACAACTTTGATGACTTTTTGACCCTTCACTGACACCATTCCTATATTGCTTGGATCCATTGGAAATCCAGATTCATCTAAGTTCCAAATGCACTCTGGCCTATTGTGCAGCCCCAGCTTTGTCATGTGATTGTTAAGCAGTTCATAAAAATTCTTGATTAGGAATGGATTTCAAATATTTCAATAGCGACCAAGATGCATGCCTCTTGTCCGTTTTCAACTCAAATTATTCTATTCCATAAAATTGTGGAGCCATTTTTGGGTTGGCCACCAAATGGGGTTGTGTACCTTCCATTTTCTTGGTGAAATAGAAGCATTGAATTGATGATTCCGCACTTCCTTCACCTCAGGCAATGCTAAGGACTTGTTTGGGGGTTGGAGCAAATCCGGCTGCAGCCATTTCATGCCCCACTTTAGCTAAAGCTGATTCCTGGGCTTCTCCTAGTGATGGTTTGCAGCCAGGAACTTTTGGTTGATGTTGGCCAAGCATTTTGTGAATTTTGTTCTGCAATTTTTGGCGGCTGAATTTTGCCCCTTCAACAGCTTTAAGTTCACTCTTGATCTTATTTATGACATCGTTTGGTACTTGTAGTAACTCTTCCTCTGTGTAATTTTTCACTTTTTTTATATTTTCCCATTTTAAATTGTAAAGGTTCCTAAAACTTAAAAACTTATAAAAACTTATTAAAACGTATTAAAACTTACTAAAAACTTACTATAAATTCGGCAGTTAGCACACTTGGCAACTGCATCAGCAGTTCAAGGTTCGATATGGGACCAAGGTGGGTAGGCTTCTTTTGGGCAAGAGAGAGACAGCAAGTGCACCTACTTTCGAATGAGAAGTAAACCTGAGGTTCTGTGTTAGTGTACAATGTCACTTGCACGTAAAAGAACCCTCACTACTATGCAACGGGAAGATGAGGCAAAATTTCCGTGAAGGAGCTCGCCCCCTGGTGTTAGTAGCATTCCCCAACAAACACTAGATCGATGATAAATAAGCATAGGGGTGAAGCTTTGGCCAGCAACTGGCTGCAGAAAAAAATCTATGACCAATATATCACCCTTGTGTCCATTCAGAGGGACAAGATGGGTAGCCGACCCTGCCATAGGTGGGAAAATGGTTAGGAGTTGCTTACTTGCTATTAGCATAATGCACTAAATACATTTTTTTCAATGATTTTGCATGATTTTAATATCAGTTTTGTGATTTTTGAAATGCAACCAAGAGGTGATACAGTCCTTTGTTGCACAATTTACAAGCTTATAAAATGATAAAATGGCATATATGTACTTCATAGGAAAGTGGTTTATTTTAGGACACGTGGTTTTTTCTTTTTTTGGCTCCCACTTTTTTGAGGGAGGTTTTCTCTCCTTAAATCAATTTTTAATTCAAGAATCTTTTGCAGAATCATGGCAGTTACCTGGGAAAATATAAATAAGGCAGTTTGAAGCAGTTCCAAAGTGGTTTTTTTGGGACCCAAGTGGTTTTTTTAGGTCTCATATTGACAGCATAATGTGGCATACAGCAAGAGGCCAAAACAAAAAAAATCTCTTTCCAACAGTCTATAGGGTGGTCTAACACATAACACAGTATGACAATATATTTCTACATTGTAATACAGAGTCAAAGTATCCAAAAAAAGTCACCCAAAATGGACGATTTTTTGTAACTTTTCCAAATTTTTATTTTGGGTTCTCCAGATGTCCTGGAAGCAAAATAATAAAACCATAAAGTAAAAGCAGCATGACTAAAATGCTGGCCAAAAATTATTGCCTTAGTGTCAAAATTGGGCAGTTTAGGGGGTGGTTTATTTTTGGTGCCAGATTTTGCTGGTTTTTTAGGGGGCATGACTATATATGGAAGAAAGAGCAGGTGAACAGTACTATTATGAATTTAAAAACAAGTGAACAGCAATTCTCAGGTCTAGCTGTCAGGGGAGGGGGGTAGAGGCACCTCAAGGGATTAATTATAAAACCGAATACTGAATCCGGTTAGGGTATGCCATCCTACTGGTCTGTCACCCTATGCAGCAATTTACCTACCCTACATGGCTCCTACATTCTTACTAAAGAATCTACTTACATAGGTCACAACATAAAACAGTTTTCTAGAGGAGTTTCGATTGGTTGGTTTGGTTGTTGGAGTTTAAGGTCCCATCAACTACAAGGTCATTAGAGACCCGTCCACTGCATAGTTCTAATGCACATACTGCACAGACACTACACTAATGCGACGATTATTGGGTATTAGCAGTACCCAGCTTTCCCGAGCGACCACCCATGTCAGTACTAACTGGGCTTGCGTTGCTTAACTTCAGTGATCAGACGAGAACTGGTGTGTCCAATGCAACTCGCCGTTCCCTAGAGGGGTTTCGATTCATCACATTTCCAGGAACGTTGGGCACATCCCTAGGGAGAAAATATCTTAATGCAAGTATCATGAATATGCTACGAGATCTGGGACAAAAATATAAGGCACGTTGAATCCCTAAATGTCATATGAGGAATCTAATGAGGCATTCGTAACAAGGAAACCTCTAATCACACATTAACACTTCCCTATGTCCAACACGTCCCCAATTATTTCAGTCCCTGAATTCCATGTTTTATTTATACCTTGGTAATTTCTATCTCCCACTTCTTAGAACCCTTCTCACTGTCTAACGCCTTAAGCTGGGTTTACACTGCACGCAACATACTCGCCGCAACTGTTTCCGAAGGCTTGCAGCAATCTCGCCCGTCTCGCCCTCCCTGTTTTCATTGAGCGAAACATTGCGGGAAGCAAGCATGCAAAACGTATCTTTAGAGTAACACTACACACGAAGTGGGAGTGGCAAAACCCTTTAATGCACGTCCAAAAACCGACAGTGCGGTGGCTCACTACGAGGCTGCTTCACCCAGCAAATTTCAGGGTGAGTCCCCGTTTACACTGCATGAGTCTTTCCTCATGAAACAGCTGTGGGAGTATGTTCCGCGCAGCGTAAACCCAGCTTTACATCTGTGCAGTGAACTACAGTAGAACCTCTAAGTTGACCAGCCAAGGGCAGAAGAAAAGTGGTGAACATAGGGAGGTGGTCAACTTATGGAGAACCAAGTGTACCATACTTATACATGGGTATCATCGCTATTATTGGATACAACTGTATGAAATGCTACATAATCAAAACTACAGTCGAACTTTGCTATAACACACCCTGGTTATAACACTTTTTGGCTTATAACACACACAAGGGAAAGTCCCAGCCAGCGCTAATGCATAAGTATACAGAAATTGATTGGCTATAACACACTCGGATATTGCATATAACACACAACTGGTTTGGTCCCTACAGCACTTTCAATGTGTGAGAGACCTCTGATATAATAAACAGCTGTAACATGAATCTAGATGGCATACCCCACAGCTTAAGTAAGGCTATATGGTGCAAGAGTTTTCCTATCTAGGATCAGTTTTCCAGAGCAATGGCGAAATCGACTTTGACGTGGCCCGTAGGGTTAATGCAGGATGGCTTAAGTGGAGACAGGAAAGTGGGGCAAATTAGGCCCACTATGCTATATAGCTCAGAGTGTTGGGCTGTTAGGAAGACCCATGAAAGGCAAATGCAAGCAGCTGAGATACGAAAGCTACGCTACATGTGTGGGGAGTCATGACCTGAGTCCATGACCTGAAGCTACCTAGTGGTAGCTTGGGGTTGGCAGATATTGTGGAAAGGATGAGAGAGAAGCGTTTGAGGTGGTATGGGCATGTGATGAGGAGGAGCTTATTACATCCATTGTGGGACTGCAGGTAGTTGGGGGCACCAGAGGTAGAGGAAGACCAAAACGGGTGTGAGTGCAGGTGGTGCAAAGGAATATGGTGGCATGTGGGGTGGAAGGGGACTTTTTGGGGGATAGGCAGGAGTGGAGGATTAGAACCCACAGACCGGAACCTGCCTCAGGCAGGAGAAGGGTGAGATGATGATGATAAAAGGATAAAATTCTCAGCAGTGTGGAATCTGGCAAAATTGCAGCTGACTGCAAGTGTGTGCTTCTCGAAGTATAATTATACAAGTCTAGGTTGAATTTATCTTGAAATTAGCATATTTTTGTTCAGTTAACATAGCTTTGGCATCATTTAGCATTGTTTCTGTTTTAACACACACTCGCTTATAAGACACAGACACGAGCAGTCCCGACGGTGTGTGTTATATCAGAGTTTGACTGTATTACTGTTAGCGGATTGGCATAGCCTACACAAAATGCCATCGATTTTAAATGCACATGAATCTGCTGACTTGCCAATCACTAATTCTTTAGCTTCCCCCAAGAAGAGCTAGTGCAAGGCAATACAATGAAATGTTCCTTGGATACTTCTTCAATCTTGCATTTGTCACCCTTGGCAAGGCTCTTGTCAGGCACAAAGGATGACAAGGTGTCAACTTATAGAGGTTAAATCAGAATTATGTGGTTACCATACAACTTACAGACATGGTCAACATGGGGGGTTGGTATGGAAGGAGGAAAAAAGATGGTAATATTTTGGTTGAGTACCAATTTGTTGCTTCCCTTGAGTTCTAATAGACAATTGTTATAATTCTAAGACTCAAATAAAATAGTTAATTTGGGTCAGAATTGCAGACCTGTAGTCTTTTTTTTTCTTTCTCAAGTGCACCACATTTTCTTATAGGTCGAAAACAAGTCATACAAGAACACAATGGTGAATCGTAAATTAAGCACAATAACAATATTTTTCAAAATTTTTAACTTACATCATCACGTAGCAACTCACTGAGGGTCTGCTTCTCTTCTTCTTTACTATACTTAATTTCTTGCTTAAAATCGATTTTTGGTTTTCGAAGGTAGTCATTTTCATTAGATGCCCTATCACCAAAATCTACCAAATAAAACAAACCCCAATGTTTATTATCTTTGCGTCTGAAAGGCTCCCAGTGCTGACTATACCCACGTTCCAACTTTTGGAGCTTCACTACCTCACTTAGAATTGCCGTCCCTAATTTGTTATGTGACTCAGCTTAAATCTGAGTCACCTGCTCCTTATGGAATTCCTGCAATTCTGCTGAAGTCCTTCGATCCCCCCATTCAATCCCTCCATTCCCCCAACTTGGAAGTCAACATACATTGTCCCCATCCACAAGTTTGGTTCTTCCTCTGGATCCCTTGAATTATCGACCTATCACTACCCATTCTCCACTCGCCTAGCTACTTGAGTGGTGGCTACATAACCTTATCAGGGCCGATATTGTAGCCACCCTCCTTCCAACTTAATGCAGCTCACACCCCAACTCATCGGTCCTGTTTCCCATTCTTTCTGCCCTTAATACATGCTCACGACCTCTTGCCTTAGGCAACGCCAGCTTTTGTTGACAATTGCCTTTCTTATGTCCTCTTTATCCACCACTATAAAAAACCCCATATTCACAACCTTATCTTATCCTTTCTGGAACGTCGGACCGCCTCAATAAAGAATCTACCAGGCACTCAGGCGCTTCTTCGTTGTGCATCCAAAAGCTCTGCCCTGGGGCCCTGTTCCATAATGTAGCCACCGCCTTTCAGAAGTACAACGAAGGTAAAAAGGTATTCATACACTGTTTTTTGGCATAACATTTTTATTCACAGCTCAAAACTTGTGAATGGCTATAGAATTATTAAGAGGTATGCAAGGAAAATTAATATAAAAAGAATTCCTGATTTACTCAAATAGTTATATTTTTAAATAAAAAAATGTCATTTCCAAAAGGGAAAAAAGTATTCATACACTTACTGTATTCTTTTTAAAACCATTCTGTTATAAGGAGAACAGGTTTTAAATTGCAAATTTAGACCACATGAATGTGTTCTATTTTACATATCATAAAATCTCACGTAAAGTCTCCACCTCAAATATAGTCCGCACTCATGTATAGTCCACACTTTAAAATTCATGCTGTAGCCAGTGGCGCAACTTGTAGGGGTAATGGGATCAAATGAATTTGAACATGAAATGTCAGATTGCCCTGACGATGAAATTGAAATGTGAAAGATTTTATATTGTATTATCATAGAAATAAGAACGTAGTGTGTAAAATTGTGTTGTTGAGTGTAATAAAATGTTCAGAAAATGGAGAACAGTTTTCATTGAGAACCCTGGGTTTCATTTATAGTCCGTACCCATATATAGTCCGCCCTCCCATATAGTCCACACTAAAAGACCCTATGTTTTGCATATGATCCATGGGCACTATGTGAGATTTTTTTACGGTAATTTGGTTACATTCCAAGCAGTAGCAGTGGTATAATGGGGTGCAAAACAGCAGAACTAAGTGCAGCTTGTAAAGATCAGATTGTTTCTTGATTTAAACAATGGAATAGTTATTGTGAAATTGGTAAACTGGTAAAATGGTGTCAAGCAACAGAGCAGTATTTGATAAAGAAATTTAAAAGTGGTTCTACAGTCAATGACAAGAAATGTGGGGGGTCAAAGGCACTTTCAGAGAGTGAAAAACGACACCTCATCTCAACAATCTCACAAAAAACTCCAAAAATTAGTTGTAGTGTGGCACATAACCACATCACAGTACTAAACAAGCCAGTGGTGACGTCACCCCATTGCCTCGCATCAACGGTGACGTCAGCACTTAACTTTTGAATTGATTCTAATTTTTAAGTTCATTCTACATATTAAAATAATTCTATTTTTATGAATATATATATAGAATGATTCAAATCTGTTAGTTCAGTTGGAGTTTCGGTTCTGTTCACTTCGGATGCATACAATTGTTGGTGCACAATTTATATTGGATTATCTGTGTTTCTTCATTAAAATAAACTACAATTTTAGTAATAGGGTTCATTTATGCCAATGAAACATAAAATCTCCTGGATCACAAAAAATTCAATGAACATTTGGTGACACGCGCAACATTTGGTGACACGCGCAACATTTGGTGACCCGGACGTGATTCAGGAGGCTACAGATCACTGGTGAGGATCCCAGTTGCCACTGACAGGCAACTTATACAAATTACATTATTTATTTCAATTTTGGAACGGAAAATAATCTTTGCATCACACTAAGTAACGGCCATACTCATTCATCAAAGACTTGGTGGTAAGACAGGTACTTCATATATCTAAATAGTTATAAAAATTTAAAAATGTTTGGAACCTCTGGAGAGCAGGCCCCCAATTACTTGGAAGACAGGGGTGATTTGGGATCAGTCCCAAATAGAGACCTGCTAGAGTTAAAAGGGCAAATCGACGAACTCACTGCAAGGATAGACACACTATTCTCTGATAGCCACCAACAAATTCATCCATTCTCTCGGACCACTCGAGTGCGTTCATGGTCACGGCATGGTGTTAGACGGCCACCAACGCCCAACTCCACCTCACCAACTCCTGCCTCCACCCATTGTTGGTACCATCAAAAATTTGGGGAAAAGGCAAGAAAATGCAACTGTTCATCGGGAAACGAATCTCAGCCACCACTTCTAGAGATGCAAGTGGATGGTAGTTGCCGTGCTAGCCATCTCTTCTTCCTCTGGGACAGGTTGACTCGCCGAAAGTTTTTAGTGGACACTGGTGCCGAGTTATCCATTGTTCCATGCTCAACTGTCAACATGACACACTCTCAACCAGATGCTTTGCAACTCTTTGCTGCAAATAAGTCCACTATCCCTACTTATGGTACACAACATCTCTGCCTGGAACTTGGCTTGCACCATTCATTTAATTGGGAGTTCGTTGTTGCTGATGTGACACACACCATCATTGGAGCAGACTTCCTTACACATTTCGGCCTTTTAGTAGATGTTGGCAAATGTAAGTTGTACGACCGCCTCACGGGTTTGCAAATCAATGGCATTGCAGTACATCACTCCATGCCATATTTTCGCTTGTCAACCATTGCTCCAGATTTTGATGCCAAGTACAAATCTCTCATCATGGAATACAAGGATATCACAGTTCCTAGACCAGCTTCCATTCCAGTGGCTCATGATGTAGTGCATCATATAGTCACTACTCCTGGTCCACCTGTACATGCACGAGCAAGACGCCTACATCCCACTAAACTGAAGATAGCCAAGCAGGAATTTCACATCTTGCATGAGAATGGCTATATTCGGCCTTCAGCCAGCCCATGGTCGACCCGCTTGCACATGGTACCCAAAGGTGATTCTTGGCGTCTCGTTGGGGATTTCCGAGCCCTGAATGTACGCACAGTTCCAGATCGTTATCCAATACCGCATTTGCTGGAGTTTAACTCCCAATTGCATGGATCACGAATTTTTTCAAAACTAGATCTGGTCAAGGCGTACCATCAGATCCCTATTGCACCCGAGGATATAGCCAAAACTCTGTGATCACACCATTTGGTCTCTATGAATATGTGCGGATGCCATTTGGACTCAGAAAAGCTGCTCAGACCTTTCAACAGTTCATCGATTCCGTCTTGGGTGATTTACCATCCGTGTTCACCTATATCGATGACATCCTCATTGTCAGTCCGGATGATGACACCCACTTCACACACCTGCATCAGGTCTTTGCAAGACTTCATCAATTAACGATTAATTTAGCCAAGTGTGTTTTTGGACAGAAGAGCATTGATTTCCTCGGTTATCACATCACACCACAGGGAATCCAGCCTCTGCCAGAAAAAATAGAAGCAATACGAAATTTCCCAAGACCCGATTCACGACGAGCACTTCATCGTTTCCTTGGTCTCATCAATTTCTTTCATCGCTTCATTCCGGATTGTGCCACCATGTTACAACCACTTAATAGCATGTTGAGTGGGAAAGCAGCAAAGAACGCTCCACTTACATGGTCTGCAGCAGCTAATGATACCTTCGTCAACATCAAAGATGTCCTAGCAAAGGTCACAATGCTCGCTCACACAAGTCCAGATCCAGATGTCACAGTGGCCCTTTTTACTAATGCCTCAGACGTGGCGGCAGGTGCTGTTTTACAGCAGTCAGTCAATGGTATCTGGCAACCTTTGAGTTTCTTTTCGAGGAAGTTCACTTCAGCTGAGACAAAATATAGTGCCTTTGGCCGAGAATTGCTTGCTGCATATCTTGCAGTTAAGCATTTCCGATACTTCGTCGAAGGACGCAATTTTGTCATTTTTACAGATCACAAGTCTCTCACATATGCCATGTCGACCCAGCTTGATCGGCATTCACCAAGGGAAGCCAGACATCTTGATTACATCTCCTCATTCACAACGGATATCAGACACATCAAGGGATCAGAAAACACTGTGGCTGACTCACTTTCAAGGTCATATGTCAGTTCTATTGGGGTCGTTCCAGGTGTTGTTTCACCTAAACAGCTAAAAGAAGGTCAAGAGGAAGATGCAGATGTACAGCAGCTTCGAGAGCATCCTTCATCACTGCAGATTCATCTTGTCCCAGTTCCTGGAACTGATATTAGCCTATACTGCGATATTTCCAGTTCACACCCATGCCCAGTGGTTCCCCTTAAATTACGACGTTCCATCTTTCATTCCCTTCATAGTATTTCTCACCGAGGAGTTGCAGCAACACGCCGACTCATCACAGAGCGCTTTGTCTGGCCTACTATGAATAAGGATATCACAAATTGGACTCGAGCATGTGTTCCTTGTCAGCGGAGTAAGATCCAAAGCCATGTTTTGCCAGCTGTCGATGCATGTGTTCCACCTACCACACGTTTTGACAGGGTGCATATAGACCTTGTTGGTCCTCTCCCTCCATCAGGAAGCTGTCGATATTTATTAACATGCATAGATCGCTTCACTCGTTGGCCTGAGGCTCTGCCTATTGTAGATGCTACAGCACCCACTGTAGCTACTGCTTTCATTACTCACTGGATTTCTCGATTCGGGATTCCATCGACAATCACCACTGACCGTGATAGACAATTTGACTCCCTTCTTTTTTCTCAGTTGTGTGAAAAGTTAGGGATACATCATCTTCGCACAACAGCCTACCATCCATCATCAAATGGAATGATCGAGAGGTTCCATCGCCAACTGAAAGAATCACTTAAGGCAGTCGAAGATCCCACACATTGGGTCGATCATATCCCAATGATCCTTCTTGGTCTGCGATGCTCATTCAAGGAAGACCTGAAAGCCACTCCAGCTGAACTTGTGTATGGGATGACGTTACGTCTCCCTCGCGATTTCTTTGCTCCTGAAGTGCATCATCCTTCCAACAATGATTTTGTGGATCGTTTGCGTTCCACAATGTGTCTTCTTAAGCATCGTCCTCCACGCAAGCCTTCAGCTCGCCCAATCTTTCATCTCCCCCAAATTTCAGATGCTACTCACATTTTTGTGCGTTGTGGTCATCGTGGACATGGCTTTTCTCAACCATATGAAGGCCCATTTAGAGTGCTCAGTTGTCATGATAAGTATTTTAATGTGCTTGTCAATGGCCGCACGGATCGCATCACTCTTGAGCGTATTAAGCCAGCCTTCTCATCAGATCTTACCATCACAGATGACACAACGTCTGCATCCACAGTTCCTCCAACAACATCACCATCTACATCCACAATTCCATCAACATCAACACCATCTGCATCCACGATCCCACCAACATCAGCATCACCTACATCCACAATTCCACTAACATCAACACCATCCTCCGCACCATTACAACTTTTACATCCATCAACCCCAGCGATGGTTACACACTCTCATGCCCGCAACCTTCGTGTTCACTTTATGTTGTGGCACATAACCACATCACAGTACTAAACAAGCCAGTGGTGACGTCACCCCATTGCCTCACATCAATGGTGACGTCAGCACTTAACTTTTGAATTGATTCTAATTTTTAAGTTCATTCTACATATTAAAATAATTCTATTTTTATGAATATATATATAGAATGATTCAAATCTGTTAGTTCAGTTGGAGTTTCAGTTCTGTTCACTTCGGATGCATACAATTGTTGGTGCACAATTTATATTGGATTATCTGTGTTTCTTCATTAAAATAAACTACAATTTTAGTAATAGGGTTCATTTATGCCAATGAAACATAAAATCTCCTGGATCACAAAAAATTCAATGAACACGCGCAACAGTAGGAAACTTGCATAACACCTTGCAACAACTTCTAGGACAACTGATACACCAAAATCAATAAGAAATAAACTACAGGAAGCTGGTTATAAAGCTGGAGTGCCAAGTTAAAAATCGTTCATTAGTGAAGTTAATTGACAAAAGAGATTTGACTTTGCTACATGTTATTTTTAAGAAACACTAGAATTTTGGGAACAAATTCTTTTATGTGATGAAAGTAACTTTAATATTTTTGGGTAGGCTGGGAGACAATTAATTTGGAGAAAAGTGAATAGAGAACTTGCTCTTAAAAATGTTGTTTATACTGTGAAACATGGAGGAGGCAGTGCCATGATTTGGGGATGTCTGAAGGCTGCTGGAGTTGTTGAACTTGTAATAATAGAATGAATTATGAATGCCAGGGCATACATGGAAATGATCCAAGGCAATAGACCAAGAGTGTGAAAAAATTAGGCAGTGAAAGAGCTTATTACTTCCAACAAGACAGTGATCCCAAGCACAAGGGTCAAGTGACTAAAGAATTTCTCCTGTATAATGCAAGAAAATTATTGGTAACTCCTCCACAGTCACCAGATATTAAGCCAATTGAAAATTTGTGGCACCAGGTGGAGTTGAAACTCAGAAAAAAAGTTTTCATCAAGGCATGACTTGATCAACAATTTGCATCACTCACGGTCAGAAAGCACCCCAGAAACAACAATAGCTCTAATTTCATCAATGCCCAGGTGACTTCAAGCTATAATTAACAATAAAGGACTGCATTCAAAGTATTAAATTTGTAATTTTTGCTTCAAAACTGACTTTAAATCTAACAGTCCTAACAGTACCTCACAGTGTATGAATACTTTCTTCCAATTGAAAAATGTTCCTTTTTGAGTTTAAAAAATATATATGTAAGATATAAAACCAATTTTTTCTGTGTAACCTTTTGATTATGTCTTTCAATTATATAGAAAAAATCAGTTAAGTTTGGCTGTAAGTAAAAAAGTTATAATCAAAAAACATGGTGTATGAATACTTTTTTCCTTCACTGTATGCGACTTTAACATTGGCCCAGAAATCTAGAGGATCTCTACACCCAATCCCAATTGAATCTCGGTACCTATGAACAGGGTCAATTTATTATTTCACTCATTTTTTGGTATGGACGATGGTTTTATTTTAATTGCCCACATTATTCACTTCCCCCTTTTTGAATTTTTTCCCATCCCTATGCCCTAATCCCCAATACCAATTTATTGCAGTAATCACTCTCCACTAGGATGTACTGTTATAGGTGAGTGGCTTTTGCCCAACCAAAGAGAAATCTAAATAAAAGACTGGGGCCTATGGTTCTATGCTAATGATAACCTGTTTCAGCTCTCACCCCTCATGACCAGCTTCCCCTAACCTTTTCACTGGTCTCAGCCTTCCTACCTCAATTCTCGCAATGGTATTCTTGACATAATACGACGTTACACCAACAAGACGAAATGCCTTGTTTCCATCCAAAGTGTCCCATTATCCCACAGGATTATGTCTCCACTCCGGATTCTTTGGATTACCTTCAGTGAACATACTAATATTTTAGCGATTTGGCGTCTGCATAGGCGGGTCTTATCTTGGGAAATTGAAATAAACCAAAGGAGGGCAGCAAAAATTGTTCTAAAACGCTTGTGTTTTAGAATGGGTGTGTCAGACATCATCACAGAATTAGGGTGTGACTCACTACGTCAGAGGCAGGTATCTGACAGCATTAAGCTGTTAATGCAGACTGTTGAAAATAGGGTATGAGGGTCCTCTACTTGAGGAGTTATCAGTTATTAATTGCAGAATATAGGGGGAGAAATGATCATCCGTCCAAATTGAAGGAGATCAGGGCCCGAACAGACTCGTATTACTGGTCATTTTTCCAAGGGCCATTCAGCAATGGAATGGTCTTGATGAGGATAATGTGAGGAATTTTCTGAAGGAGGGGGCCATTATAATAGATAGGCAATGTATGGCAGAATAGATTCTCTGCTTCAGGTTCCTTGGGGTTTTGGATTAGTCAATTATTAAGAATGAAAGCTATTCTCTCCTGCACCAATTTGGCCTGCGTGCAGTATGTTCAATTAGAATTAGAACTAGCCATCCAGATTAACTCTATGGCTATGCCGCCATTGCTATTTTCCATGCCAATATTCTTTCCACCCTCAGGTTCTCTTGCCATTTCTTTGCTGGCCTTCCAAAACTCCATTCGAAGCTTTTGCTCCTTGAATACAATATAGCTGGCCATACCATTTTCAGAATACCACCGTGGGTCAGCATTAGAGTCCGTTGTAAAAAATCCGTTGTTCACAATTTTCTCTTATACATTAACATCTTTTTCTTTGTTGCCGCGTTATGAAATCCCTCCCACCCACTGCACTCCATTACTGAATTCATTTTCTCCTCCATCTCCGCTTGTCGCACCTCCCACTTCTTGTTTGAGCCGCCGTACCCCTACAGTGACTGCCATGCTACACTCTTTCGGGCTGTCATATTTCGCCACTGGAATGCCCTTCCCTTCTCAATACACTCTACTATCTTCTTATGTTCAAACTACAAATAACTCACAAATTGTAACAATTTCAAATGTAAACTCTTATCTTGCTCTCTGATCTAGTATTTGTATCTCCGATTCCTGCCCAATATTGTTGACTGTACTACGTGTAAGTTATCAAATAAATAAATACGAATAAAGCAGTCCATACTTCTGTGAGTCGTTTTTCCAGCTGGGCCATCACAAAACACTCCTCCTTGCAACTGAATAACTTCAGGTCGTCCCCTTCCGCGACCTCTCCCATGTCCCCTATCACCTGGGCCACCGCGTCCTCTCTGAGGCTTTGACTGTCGGTTACTTGAGTTTATCTTAGGTCTTAAGATACGCAACAAACGATTCATTACTGTGAATAAAAGTCTGACAAAAAGTGTATGCTAATACTTACCCGAATTCTTTATTTCTTTCTTTTCTAACAGGAATTGTTGGTGCAAAAGTTCTTTTCGTAACACCACCCAACGTAAGATCTCTTGGACTTCTTAATGACGGCAACCTTAATATATAAATTGAAAACCAGATTGTGTCAAGAAAAGGTGACAAAAATGGATTACAAAACGTCCAGGGAGATTTTTAAGTATATGAATCCTTTTAAAGAATGGTGATGGTGAACCGCAGAAAAGTTTAAAGTGAAAAAATTGAAAAATTGCCGATAGAATCCGAAACGATTACGTTAGAGGTAGCTTCGGGGTGGGAGGCATCACGGAAAAGATGAGAGGGGCGGGTAAGGTGGTATGGACATGTGATGAGGAGGAAGCGGGGGAGCTTATTAGGTCCATTACGGGACTACAGGTAATTGGGGGCACCAGTAGGGGAGGACGAAAGCAGACGAAGGAGCAGGTGGTGCAAAGGGCGATGGAGGCATGCGGGGTGGAGAGGGACTTTGTGGGGGATAGGCGGGGGTGGAGGATTACAACCCGCAGACCCGACCCTGCCTCAAAGGGATAAGGGTGTGATCATGATGATGATGGTACAAAAAGAGACTGTGCCCAGAGGGTGTTTGTTAACACGAAACCTCGGATAAACAAAGGTTGGATAAGCAGGACTCTACCATATTAGAGGTGGCTTGACGGTAGTGGACATTGCGGGGAAAATGAGGGGGAGTAGAACGTGTAATTGAGAGGGGAGGGGGAGTTTGTTAGCTCAATTACGGGTTTTGTTTGTTTTATTTCCTTGGTGTTTTTGGGCCCTTCAGCAACAACGTTATTAGAGTCATGCCCACTGCAGAATTTTAATGTAGAGGCTGCAAAGGCACTATGCTGAAGTGAAGCCAACGCTTGCCCAAGGGGCCATCAATGCTAGTGCTAGATGAGAGTCCAACATAATACAGCTGCTTGCACAAGTATGGGAATGCAGTGGCTGGAGGCACTCAGGATAGGGGAAGGCCAAGGAGACTAATACAAAGAAGTGACAGCTCTGCCCTTTTCTTGTCTTAACACCAAAAAACGCCACTTAGTAGATGAGTTATCCTGTTTATTTACAACTTTATAAAGAATAATTGGAAGTTTTCAAAGTAATTATCAAGTGCCACGTGGTATATAAACAAAAATAACCATGAGCGAAGGAACAGAAAAAATTGTGTGCTGTTGTTGAAAGCCTTTTTGCAGTCAGAAGGCAGTGTGGAGGCTGCAGCAGGGGAGCGACGCAGCAATTGCTCCCCCCTCAGTGCCTCAATGGGGTGCAACTGACGAGGCATTTTTGCATCGCTATCCCCATTTCCATACTGTCAGTCCAACAATTGCATTCCAATATATAGTTGGCTAAACCACTGAACACTCTCCACTAAAGACAGGACATTGTCTCAGGGACAGTAGAGGACCTATTGTATTGCTAGCTAGATTTAAAGTAAAGGATCCTGAATATTTTAAAATATTCAGAGATAACTCAAATCCCTATGAATTTCAGAGCAGATTTAGAGGACAAATTATAAACTTTCTATTTAGGACGCCACCTCCTGCTAATTGCATGTTTGACACTGGCAAGATATGTCTTACTTTGGAACATTTATCAAATATTATGAAAACACAAGAATTTAAGATGGAACCAGTGCATGACTTTGATGCACAGCCTATTGAAAATCAAGATGACCAATTCAATGAGCTAAAAAATCTTCCTGCTGCCAACAAATTGTTAAATATTACTGGTTGGGAGTAACTTACTGCATTGGACACACCAGTCTCATCTGATCATTGAAATGAAGCAATGCACCCCCAGCTATTACCCCATTCCTGTTCTGATAGCAATTGCAATATTCTTCATTCTACAGATAGACTGATTTCATCCACATGTGAAATATTTGGTAATTTTTGCAATTTTTTGGCATGCAACACAAAAACTTACACAGGCCAACCAATTTCACAGTGTAAACTCAAGTGCAACTCATGAAAATGGAATGTGCAATTCAGTCTCGTGCCACATTTTATGTTCCATGCCACTTTCACAATTGCATCATGTGAACAGACAAAAATACAAAGTTGTGCCATCTGAAAGAAAATGAAACATGTTTGAATTTGTGTTGCATGCAACTTTGCTACCATGCCACTATTTCACAGCCTGTGACGCCCCTATTGAGGAAAATCAGATGTAGTGAATTTTTTGGAGCCTGCAGTTTATTTCTCTGGAAGTAAATATAAACAATGGATGTTATACAGGTCATCATCATCCCTTTATCCCACCTATGGCAGGGTCAGGACTGTGGATTTTAGCACTCCACATCTGTTTCCACCAGAACTTAAACCAAACTGAAAACAAAATGGCGTGAAGAGCATGGAGTGATGGTGTATGTGAAGATTTTTGGACGTCATCCTTTCGGACGCCATCCAAATGGAGCAATCATGTATGGGGCCCTTTATAGCACTCCATCCACTGACACAAAAGTCAATGGAAAGGGGTGAGGCTGGTACTCCTCATAGACTCCTTCGGAAGGCCAGAGCAGAGTGCAGGGACTTGTGTGCAGGGACTGGCATCTGTTGGAAGACAGGGAGGAGGGGAGCACTAGTGTCCCATAGACCAGTGGTTCTCAAAGCATGTTCTGCGGAACACTGGTGTTCCACAAAAAATTTAACACACAAATAAAGCAATGGAGAGATACTCTGATGTGGCCCACAGAATCAAAGGGGGAGGTGGCCACTGAAGTGGAGACAGTAAAGGGGATTCCTGTGTGATAGGAGGATCATAATCTAGTTGAAAGGGAAGTTCTACAGGACAGTGGTTAGAACAGCTATGCTATATTATTATTATTATTATTTTATTTATTCTTACATATGAAGTACCAATTTACAGCACACACAAACACACACAAAAAAAGGGAAAAACATATATATATATGAGGATCAGAGTGTTGGGCAATGAGGACGAACTACGTAATTAGAATGCGAGTAGCCGAGATGAGAATGCTGTGGCACATGTGTGGCGTGTCGAGAGCGGACAGAATTAGGAATGAGCATATTAAAGGTAACCTGGGGTGGTGGACATCGCCAAAAACAAGAGGGAGAATCGGCTGGGGTGGTATGGACACATCATGTTAATTCCAGGAATGCAGGTGGTCGGTTTTACCAGGGGCACGTGGAGACCAAAGCAGATGTGGGAACAGGATGTCCATAAGGATGTGTGTGGGGTGGATGGGGAACTGGGGGGGGGAGATAGACGAGAGTGGAGGGCTAGAACCCACAGACCGGACCCTGCCACAGGTAGGATAAGGTTATGATGATATAGTAAATACCAAGTGTAGAAGGTGTACAACCTGCTTTAAAGTTTATGTTGAATTATAAGTGTTCCGTACTATTAAAATATCAGTTTAGTGTTCCCTGACTTCAAAAAGATTGAGAACCACTGCCCTAGACCTCATCCTGCCACTGGGGGTTGGATAAGTATATGATGATGATTAGTTATTGTATTATCCACATAACTTAAGGAAGTTGAATACTGAGACTTCATCAAATGTACAGTAGGCTTTTTAACCCTAGATCACAAAACAGTCGTCTTTTCAACTACCCTAACATGTCGAAAATTGATGGTTTTAATAAAAATGGAAAATTTAGAATCCTATGCCTTTGTGTAATCTCCTAACTATCCCACTGAAGTACAACTACAGTGGATCAAAAAAGTATTGGCAAGAGGTGTTTTTGTAATAAACTTGAAAAATAGTTAATGTAGAAGAAAAGTGAAATATACATTATGTTCACAATACCTTATTACAACAAAGGTCAAAAATTCATGCTTTTATATCAAGAGAGTTTTAAAATAAAAGAAAAAAACTGAAAATCACAGGTCAAAAAAGTATTGGCAACCCTAAACTGTGTACATTTTGCAATGTATTAAACATATTTAAATTAATATTATTTAAATGTAAGGACTTTAGACATAAGACGATATGTCTGGAGAAAGAAAAATCTACAGTCAACTGTCAAACATGGTGGTGGGCATGTTATGGTTTAAGATGCATGTCATCCAAAGGCACAGGAAGTTTGCATTTTATTGAAGGCATAATGACAGCAGATGTGTACATTGATATTTTGCAGTGTAATTTAAATTCTAGTGTTCAAAAGTTTGGGTTGGAAAGAACATTTATGTTTCAGCAAGACAACGATCCCAAGCATACTGCCCAAAAAACTAAAGAATGGTTGTTGTATTATGCACCTCGTTTGCTGAATTCACCACCACAAAGTCCAGATTTGAACCAGATTGAAAATTTGTGGAGAATTTTAAATATCAATATTAGAAAAGGGAAAATTTCTTCAAAACAAACATTAAAAACTGCTCTGATAGAAGAGTGGGGCAAAATCTCTCCAGAAACAACAAAAACATTAGTAAATTCCATGCCAAAACGTTTACAGGCTGTAGTTGAAGCTAAAGGACTACACAGTAAATATTAAATTACATACACAATTAATTAAATGTATTTAAACAAATGTGCATTGCCAATAATTTTTTGACCTGCAATTTTCAGTTTTTTTCTTTTATTTTAAAATTCTCTTGATATAAACGGATCAAATGTTGACAAACGTTGTAATAAAGTATTGTAAACATAATGTATATTTCACTTTTTTTCTACATTAACTATTTTTCAAGTTAATTACACAAAACACCTCTTGCCAATACTTTTTTGATCCACTGTACATAATAATTTCTATATTTTTACTTTTACTTTATTGGTTACATGCAAAGGGGGGCCTGAAGGTGAATATGAAAAAGACAGAATACCTAGCTTTTAACTGGAGTGGTCAGGGGCCATAAGGCGAGGTACGCTCAGGAGATTAGGTGATACCAGCAGTGCAGGAGTTTAGATACTTAGGATCAGTGTTCCAGGGAAATGGAGAAATAGACTCGGATGTGTCTAATAGGATTAAGGCAGGTTGGCTGAAGTGGAGACAGGCAAGTGGAGTCCTGTGTGACTGCTGGGTGCCTATAAAGCTAAAAGGCAACGTCTACAGAACTGTGGTCACGCCAGCTATGCTGTATGGCTCAGAGTGTTGGGCAGTGAGGAAGGACCATGAAAGGAGAATGCAGGTGGCGGAGATGCGAATGCTGTGCTTCATGAGTGGGGTGTCACGAGCCAACAGGATCCGAAACAATCATGTTAGAGGTAGTCTGGGGGTGGGAGACATTGCGGAGAAGATGAGGGAAAACAGATTGAGGTGGTATGGGCATGTGATGCAAAGGGGGGTGAGGAGCTAGTTAGGTCCATCATGGGACTGCAGGTGGTTGGGAGCGTCAGGGGGAGGGGAAGACCAAAGAGGACGTCGGAGCAGGTGGTACAAAAGGACATGGGTGTGTGTGGGGTGGATGGGGGCCTGGTCGGGGACCGATGGGGGTGGAGGATTGGAACTCACAGACCCGACCCAGTTTCGTGCTAGAAAAGGGTATGTTGATGATTTATTGGTTACATGCAGTTGGTAGTCCTGTAGACTACTGTTTTGTAACAATGTATGTAAAAATAAAATTCTGCAGATTATGGAACAGGAGTCGTCCAGACTACCCTTGATGACAAAAATGAAAGGTTTTAAGTTTTAAACATTTAGTAATTTTACTTTTGTTAACTTTTCTAAGTATTAGTCAATTTCAACTAGACAATGATATTTTTTAATTGTAAGCAATTGTTATTCAGGCACACTAAATGGTGGTAGCTGCACTTCCATTTTAAAAGTAAAAGTTTTTCTTCTTGCATATCTTTGTGGCATGGTTGGGTCTGGGGTTTCTAGATCTGCACACCAGGTCCCTGACCATACCATCCACTGCCATATCCTTATGGACACCTTCTCCCACGTCTGCTTCTGCCTCCCCCTCTCCCAGGTGCTTCCCACCACCTGCATTCCTGGAATGGACCCCTTGCATGTCCATGACACCTCAATCTATTCTCCCTCACCTTTTCCATGATTTTCCCTCACTTTTTCCATGATTCACTCCCATATACTGATTCCTAACTCTAGACTTCAATGCCACATGCGGAGAACACCAGTGATGGTTGTATTGAATGTCAGAAATTCTAATTTTTATGTGAATTTCATTTTTCGTTTGTTTTTATCATGTGATAATCAACATTTTTCGTTTAAGCAATTTCCCTTTAAAAAATTATGAAACAAGAGGGTAGTCAAAATGACTACTGTTTTGTGACAGTGTGACACAGATTGGAGTTTTGTAATCTAGGGTTAAGATCGCCTTTTTAAACGATCTTGACAATCTATCATCAAATCTGTCGATTATATTTGCCTAATAGCTAAGAAGTTGTAATAAAGAATGTAGAAAATCAAAATGGGGAAAGGAAATAATGTCACAAAAATAAATACTACTTAATACCTTGCTCCCTGTCCTACGGGATCGCCTCTACGTCCCAATAACCCGCGTGGTAATGAACCATCTCCAGTACCGGACGAAGAAGACATGTTTAAAAATCTGCAAAATGGCGCACTTTCAATCAACAATATTCTGGAAGCCAACTAACTTTAAATGATATCGCCTCAGAAAACATTTCACGTGAATACCAATTGCTGCTATAATCAGTTTGGCAAGACTACAAAACATCGACAGGGCTATCCAAAATTTGATCTTATATTAGCGCCGTCTGGTGGACAAATTGAACTATGTTTCCGTCCTCTTGTCGTTTTTTGTCTTCATTACGTTGATTGGTGTCGCGTGTAGGCAGTGTTGTTCTGTTTGAATTTTGCCATCAAATCCTGTCGTTGTACTTTTTTCTTTGATTCCGAAGTTTTCAACGTTGCTTGTCTGGACTCATGACTTATTAATATTCATCCTTCTCTGTTCTGAAATCAATCTCAGTTGGTAGGTGAGTATTGGAACTGTTGGTAAATTGGTATTTTCACTTTTCCGCTTACCTGTTAACCCTAAGATAATTGGTTAGGGTTATTAATAAGTAGTCGAATCAATTAATGTTTGTTGTAGTATGCTTTATTGCGTGATGAGCTCAATTCTCAGCTTTATTAGAATGCGTTTCCCCCTGTTATGCATACCCATACATAGTTTCTTAGTTGCATTATTTGCGTGCGAAACAATTGTTCGGGTGTGCGGGCGGCCGGTAATGGATGTTGTCACATGGCGAATGGCTGAACTCTCGTTTTCGATTTTCCTTAGCGCGCCATTGTAGTTTTAAGAAAAGCTTTTCGTCGTTGAACTTTAAGAATCAGAGATCCGTCATTGAAATTATGATTATTTTCTGTCGTTAGGTAAACGTGAGATTTGAAGGATTTGTTGCGTTTTTAAGTTGAAAGCTTATTTATGGCGAAGTGCACCGCGTTGACCAATTCCTTTGTCTCTGTTAAGCCTAAACACTCTTTTTCGGGTACTAAATTGATATGGCATTAAATCTTTGTCCGTTTATTTAGCGTAATAACTACGTAAATATGGATATCGCGGACGATTTAAATGAACTACTGCATTTCAGCGCAATTGTTACGTAGATTACTAACATGAAGGTTATGTACTAATGTTAATTACGTCATTGCCATACTAATGTTAAGGTTCGAAAATTAATCGACTTGCTTGTATGGCCACCACGTGTAACTTAATGCGCGTTAACACTTCATAGAGATTAAAAAGCAATGAATCTCAAACGCAATGGTTCGAATTGTTGATTGGGACTAGTAATGTTCTTAAAACGAACACACCGGTGCTATACTTAAATCATTGATGACTACAAATTAAGACAAAACTGCTTATCGGAAGTTCTGTTCTTAACCTTTAGTCTACATCGTTCTGTAGGGCATACTGTAAGATGTTCACTTTGAATTAAATCTCAGTGAGGCAATGCATGACAGAGCAGGCATCTGAAATACGCGGCCCGCGATGGTCCATCGTGCGGTCCGCAGAAAATTTTGAAATTATAGGTACATTAGAAAAGCATGACAGTAAACGTTTTGTACATTAATTAAATATGTATTAAATCCTGTATAAAACGTTACTGTATGTATTTCATACATTTTAAAAATGCATTTATTATACCGGTAATTTACACCTAGGTCATAGTGCATGCGGCCCACGGAAAGTTTCACTGTTGTTAATATGGCCCTCCAATAAAGTGAATTTGAGACCACTGACTTAGAGTATTCAAACGTCTTTAACTTTATGCTCAGTTAGTGGATACCAGACCTTTCAGGATAGGCACACACAAATGCATTTATGGTGTTGGACGATTGAAAACCGTTGGTTAGAATCCCAGTTCGTACAGCAGCGGATTTCTGTTGAAATATTGATGGTATACGCCCATGTTTAGTCGTCACTTCGCAATTTTGTATTGTAACTCATTTTAATCATACAGGCTGTGCGTAGCCACACTTCGAATTAAAAATCAAATGAAACTTAATTGGGAAAGCATGATCAAAAGGAAGAGGTGATCCATGAGTATTTTCCTGATAATTGATTCCACAGTTGTTACTTTGAGATGTGTATTGTGATGGGTTCCGGGATAATGTTACTTTGAGAGCTTTGAGATGTAGGACCCAGTATTATGTTAGTGAAAACTCTTAGAAGGGTTTGGGTTAATTTGAAAGTTAATGAATGATGATATTAATTTTCGTGCTTGAAAGCCATGTAGATTGGTATTTGCAAATTTCGAAAGCATTATATTGAGAGAAATGACAGATTGCAGTGGAGATCGTTGTGATTGAAACTCATTTTGGAATTTTATGGCATTGTTTCGATTGGTCTCATAAGGATAATTGCGTGGTTTGAAAAAAAAAGTTTCTGAGGATAGTACTCACTCGGTGTCTTTGATCATTAAAGCCAATTAAATATCGTTTTGTTTTTATCCCCGATGCCGTACAATTTACTCTAAGGTGAATTATTTTAACGTGCTCTGACTTCTACCGAGTTAACTTCGAGAAATGCAGTTGTTACCTTAATGTGACATTCTATTTCCTACTGAGAAACGAAACGTGTCTTCAACACTAAAAAGAAATTGGCCTCAAAAGTATTTGGCCAATATAAATCCAAGGATGTGCTGCTGGGCAACGATTTCGTTGCATATTAAGTGGAGTGATATATACATTGCTGGTGCTGATGCGCACCCTGTTTCTCAAACCATTTTACTTCTCTAAAACGTGAATTCAACTTAATACCAAATAATGTTGATTTTTTTTTTCAGCCGGCGTGTTTTTGCTAGTGCTTACGTCCTCCACTTTGCTGTACAGGTAATAGTCATTTTATGGTTGTCATGGTCATGGAAACTCCTAGTCCACAGTCCGTGGGGCTCCAGTTTGTTCGGCAGTATTACACAATACTGAATCAAGCTCCAGAACATCTTCATAGGTATGTTTATATTTCCTCCAAGACGACTTTTGTTCCTTTTGAGAGGTTTTAATCATCTGCTGTATTAATTATGCTCAGCTGAAATTTAAACAGTGGCATTCTTTTCACTAACCTGCAAAGTTGCGTCTGTAGTAAAAATTATTCATACGAGCTTCATACTTCTTCGGAAAGAGCATAAATGCAATAATGCATTTATTTTTCATTTTAGGTTTTACAATGCGAATTCTTCGTTTGTTCATGGTGGGGTTGACCGACCCGGTAAAACTATCACTCCAGTATATGGGCAGCAGGTGATTATTTTGCTACTTTGGGATTGGTTACTATGAAACAGCTCCTGAATCCATCCCGCATTAATCTTAGGAAATACACAAGACAATTTTGCAGTTAAATTTTAAGGACTGTCATGCTAAAATACGTCTTGTTGATAGTCAAGCGACGTTAGGTGATGGAGTGGTGGTGCAGGTGGGTTTCGATTTTGATGAGGAATAGGAGTATCATTAAACTTCTGCTCAAAAAGAATTCTTTGACTCTCGAATTTAATTATAGGTTACTGGTGAGCTGTCGAATAACGGAGGTCCGATGCGCCGTTTCATGCAAACTTTTGTACTAGCTCAACAATCGCCAAAGAAATACTACGTTCACAATGACATCTTGCGCTATCAAGATGAGGTATTTCCGGTTGAGGAAGAACCGGATGTTCAAGAAGGGATTGTTGAAAATGAGACTGAAGATGAAAGAGGCGAAATACCTGACTCGCCAACTAGAGTTCAAGAACAAACATTGTCTCGATTTTATAATCAAAGGTAAACTCAACTTATTGTATTCCCCCAATACTGTTTTCCTCTAGAACGACTTTTATTACTTAATAGCAATGGAACCATTCACGTTGATGAACCAGTTGTGAATGCTACGATTTCGACTTCAGCTCCATCTGTAAACTCCACCACCGTGCATAACTCGGTATCAACTGCAACCCCTCCGGTTTCTGGTCCACCTGCTAATGTGTCACCTTCTTTGCTACCACCGTCTTCAGTAACTCAAGCAACTCTAGAACCAAAGCCTAGTTCAAGTCCTGAATTGGATAAACAGGACTATATCTCTCAAGAGGAAGATGATTACCACGAAAAATCCTCAAATCATTCTCCTGAACCTCTTGCAGACCAGTTGTGTGAACCAGGTAGATTTTATCATTTTTTAACTAGTGTTTGAAGCATGTCGTTGGTGTAGGAATCAAGTAAATTTTAATGGCATATTAGTTGTAAAAATTATAAACTTAAAATAATCCTTTTATCTGGTTACTCGAATCTGTGGCAGTTAGTAATGTCTTTTTTTGGCAGTTAAACCTATCCATATTTTGGAAATACTAGTTTTCATTCAAGAATGGGAGCTAGTTATTACAATTCAATCGATGAGCTACTAATCCAGGATTTTTAGTCATTCATGTAAGGATTTTAAAATTCATTATAATTAGACTTATCCTTAAATGCTTTTGTAGCCCAAGATGAACCGAAGACGTATGCCAACATGTTAACCAAGAACACGTCTAGTAACGCGTTCGTAACTTCGCCATCTAGTGCTAGCAGTTCAGGCTTGCTGGGAAACGTCAAGAATATGTCTAGTACACAGTCACCAGTGAGGCCAGAAGTGAAGAATGATTCTTATGGATCTGCGACTCAGAGACCTCAAAGGCCAAAAGGAAATAACATTAGACCTCAAGCAAGGTAATTAACTGTGATCATTGTAATGAACTTGAAAAGTGTTCTTAAATTTGGCCTTGTCACAGCTATTCAAATCCAAGAGAGAGAATAAGTAGGAATATGCCAGATGACATGGGGGAGAACGACAGGCGAAGGTCGACTGCACAGTATCCGGATAGTCACCAACTTTTTGTTGGTAATCTTCCTCACGAAGTTGAAGAGAATGCTCTTCGAGAGGTGTTCTCTCAATTTGGAACAATTGTGGACATGCGCATAAACTACAAGCCGATGTCAAAGCCTGGTGGAAGCGGTCGCCCTCCAGTAAGTAGTGGTTTAGTTGGGTTTCTGTCAACTGAATCTATAATCTCCTTTCAAAGACTTGATTTTAAATGTGTTGGAAGAATGGAAGCCATTTAATCTAATATTGTGGTATGAATGGTGTTGTAGGTTATTGATAACTTGGACTGAAATCCATGCATGTTACAAAATTTTTCATGTGAAATTATTAAATGAAGGTTTATCTCTTTACTCTAGAGTTTTGGATTTATTGTTTTTGATGATCCTTCATCTGTACGAGCTGCTTTGGCCATGAAGGTATTAAATTTGTTTTAGTTGCATTAACACATAAACCTGTTTTGACATATAAAATATTCTAAAAGTGGTTATCTTTCATTGATGTAGTACAGTAGAACTCCAATTATCCGAAGTAATTGGAACCGGACCCCATTTGAATAATCAAAAATTCGGATAATTGGATTTTTTTCTGAAAAGAGGGTCTAATTTAATTTATTACTGTTTGTATGTTGAAAATCAGAGAAAAAAATCTATTTTTAAATAAAAAGAGCTTTTAATTAATTAAATGAAAAGACAACTCTTTTACATATTAAGCATACTTAAAGGGCTGTACATTAGTACAGTATGTATGTATACCATACTGTAAATGAAAGTCATTGCTTACTGAACATCTCGGTCAAAGTAAGCTGCTTGGCTGTCAGTAACCGTTTTCTGGCAGCCAAGTCGCGCATTATTTTGCAAATCGCAGTACGTTCCCTCTTAATTTTTTTTTTCTGAAATTCTGAAAATGATTCGGATAGTCGGAGTTCAGAAAATTGGAGTTCTACTGTAGTAGGGATTTCTAAAATAGTTATCAATGTTTAAAAAATCCCGTTGAATAGGGATCTTTAACGCATTTAGACCTCGAACTATTATTGTTCAAATTTTAAAAAATTTCATTTGGAATGCACTAATAAATGTCAATTTTCATTACAAAAACATAAAAATTTATTTGAGGGGAAGTGGAGAGGAGGTTTACCATATGTGGTAGAGTAGGCGCAAGCATAAACAAAAATATAATATGGCCGGTTGCATGGATTTATTTATTTTTGGTTTACAAATCTATAATAGATCAGATTGTGATGTGCAATGAAACACTTACATGCAGGCCTATGTTGCATTTATCACACCTGGTTGGAAACCGTTTATGACAAAGTCCACCTCACAAAACGGTGTTTTTCCATCATGTTGAGCATCAGATGTAATTGAAGATCTTGTTGGCCCTGGTTTTATACACAGTTTATTGGTTTCACTTAGAACTGTTAACTTAGAATTGAGCTAAAGCTCGCGTGGGGGGGGGGGGGTTGCAACCCCAAAAACCCCTTCCTCGATCCGCGCGTGGCTGTAGGTCATGGGATTTAAATTCCCATGTAAATGTAACAAAATTTGAATGGTCTATACATAGTCCTACTGTACCACATATGGTACACCATATTTCAAAGTCAATAAAGACCAACAGCAATATAAGGCAAACGTATAACATAAATATAGAAATATACATTGAGGTTTTGGTTGGTAGAAAGTGAAAAATTCAAGTCAATAACAAGAAAAAAAA
The DNA here is from genome assembly GCA_013389805.1 of Trigoniulus corallinus. Lineage (NCBI taxonomy): Eukaryota > Metazoa > Arthropoda > Diplopoda > Spirobolida > Trigoniulidae > Trigoniulus > Trigoniulus corallinus. The sequence goes on from JAAFCE010008833.1 coordinate 258,195, forward strand.
TATACATTTTTGACCTCATAGAAGGCATCCTGAATACATGACCAACACTATCAAATTCCCTGAGTTTATGTAAACTACATAAAGAAGGAAACTCCTATAAACTATATTTAAAATATTGTGTGACACCACTTGCCTTTTGCTCCTAATGTTGATTGTTTCATTTATGGGAAATTTAGTGGACCATACCGTATATGGGACTGTAAGGAGACCTACTATCCCATTTTCTTCAAAAGGAAACATTTCCCTGGAAATATCTGTGATCCACTCCATTTCTTTTGGTTATGTGCAGTGATAGGAACGAAGTTACTATTGTTGTCTTAAACTACATCGCTGTTTGTCACTCAATTGATCTGTCAAGAGAAAGGAAAAGCTCCAGAATGACGGTTGCAATGTTATTTGTTTTATATCCCCGTCAGGGAAGGGGCACATGTGTTAGGGCATAGCAACATAACTTTTTCGAAGACTTGTTGCCTCGTTTCTGGTCAGTTTGGCTGATTTTCGAAAAAAGTTTCTATGGAACAATTGAAATTAAGTCATCCAACCTGGACATCTTCCCCCCAGGTAAATACTGCGCGCACTATTGATATTTTTCAATGAATTTAAAGATTTCTAAGGGATAATTTTTAAGTTGACAAAATTTTAAGACCACAATCCTAGAGTTATTATTCTGCTACCTACTAGATCTCGTCAGATCAGTTGAGCAACGCAACCCCAGTTACTACTGGCATGAGTGGCTTCTTGGGGAAGTTGGGTACTGCTAATATCCCAAAAATCGTCACATTACTGTAGTAAGTATCTTTGCAGTCTGTTTTAGAACTACGCAGTGGACGGGACTCTCATGACCTTGTAGATGAAGGGCGCTAAAACGCCAACAATCCGAATTGAATTTGTCCAACAAATTAGATTTCCTGTGTGGTGTTCTCTAGACATTTTGACTCTAAAGACTGTTGTTGGTTGTTGCATATTAAAGGGATTATGAAAATTCGTAGAACAACTATAGTGCTCGCCACGAAAGTTGATACATTGGCGGGAGGCAAAGGATGAGTCCTCTTAGAAAAATAGGGAAAACATTAAAAGTTGTACTTGCCATTACTGAATGAAGCCTGCCATTTGACCTTTTTCAAACCCTCTAATTTTTGTAGTGAACTTTATCTTCAACCTCCCATGTGTCATCTTTCGTGGTGAGCACTATAGTTGTTTAATATATACCATATTTTTTTTAGGTATAAAGCTAAAATATTTTCACGTACGCCTGGGTATAAAAGACACTAATCTAGAAATTAACATAACGGGTTGCGAAATATATTCGTGAACGCAACTATTTTATCCAAAATTTGCTACTTTTCTGTAGTAGTGATTTTTTATTTATTTTTTGTTCAAATTTAAAATTTTGTCGCGTTTGTCGGAATACGTAGTTAAATTAAGATAACATGCCTCTACCTAATAGCTTCAAGTAATTCGAAATTTGTCAAACGTTCAAAATTCCAGTTGACTTGAAACTTCATCACAAAATTTGTAGAGGTATTGCACCTTAGAAGTTGTCGTTCTTCAATTGTGATAGACCCTAAACGTGATTATTTTTTTTTTAGCAAGTTTACCTCGATGACCATCGTTTAAATGTAGAAGAGAAGAAGATGAAACGTGATCCCAGAATGAATACCGGTGACATGCGAGGTGGCCGACCAGGTGGTGGGATTGGCCGTGGTGGACCTATGATGGGAGGCCGTGGAGGCAGTCGCGGCGGCATGGGAGGAATTAGCCGAGGCGACGGTCGTGGAGGTCGAGGAGGATATCATCCAAATAATAGACGTTAGTAGGTGTGAAATGTTTTTGGACTAAGCTCGGTTGTTGTCAGTTTTCCCATTCGCCATGATTGTGGTTCTAATTATGTCCAACAAAATGGAGATGTCTCTGATAGCCTATGGTCTCTTTGAATGCCATTCCCAGTACACTTGAAGTTTTGAAACCAAGGAAAGAAAACACTTGAAAAGTATGTTTAATTTATGTTGGCTCTGTTGATTAAGCCTACTATCCTCTCCAACTCTCGCGTCTTAATTTTCTATTTCCTTTTTTTGTGACAGGTCTGCGTTTACTAAAATGCAGTAATGTCACTTCCTGATTTCATTTTTGTTAGTATTCGTTTCTGAATGTTAATGAACTGGTTTTCATTCAGTAAATATTATGTAAGCTTGTAATTTGATTTTCGAGTTACACACACTATTTATTGAGTTTCTTGTGGTCGTTTTTAAAAACAGTTGTTGCTGCTTTAGTTCTTGATCGCGTGACGCCTACTTCTTCGAACTCCACAACCTAATTATTGTAGGTAGGTAGTTACACGCCACCTAACTTAGATTGAAACAATGAGCAGTTATATACATAAATATATATACCTGCTGGTCTGTAAATAAGTTTCTGGAGTGTCATCATAATGTAGTGATTTTGTTTTCATCCTCCCGTAGTGGAAATTGCTTTGAATTTTTTTTGCTCTGGTCATTGTTTATACTGAAAACTGCGAAGACTTCCCTCCTTCAATTAATTATATATTAAAAACGTGATGAAATCCCAAGGTTTGTACTGTTATTAGATGTTGGTAATTGTTACTTGCTACTACATTGTTTTGAGTCACAGGAAGACTGTAAATGATGTTTGGCAATTTTTATTTCTTTAGGTTTTAGTTTTAACGCATTTCTTATTGATATGAGTTTTTCTCTATTACTAATGAGAATGCTGTGAACATATTTTTAGGCTGTTGCTTGTCAGGTTTTTTATCTGGTCTGCATTTTATGACTATTAGATCACAAACTCCATTCAAGGTGTAATTCAGGCTTTAATTATTGGAATTTGTGATTCATTTTCTTTGGGGAAATTTAACTTGATGTTTATCTTGGGTTGCTGATGTTTTTATAGTTTTCGCTTTGATTCCGTGCTTTTTGAATGATCAAGATGTCAATTATTTTGTGTAAAATTTTCTTTACTCCTCTTTCCTTTGCCAATTTATCCTTTCCCTTTTACAAGCGTTCTAGGGGGGAGCATTTCATTAAGTTACGACTCTTTGAATGTGAATGTCTTATTTGCTAGCCTTTTGCAAGTTTATAAAATGAACTATTGTGTACAAATTTCTCATCACTCTTGGTTGTTGTGTAGTTTTATCAGTGTTCCTTTTAAAAACGTACACTGATTTGTACATAAAACAAATCCACATTAAACTTGGAAGCTCAACGAATTCATTCTTTACCAAAATAAAGTGCCGTAGAAATTCAAGTAGTTAAATACGTATTTTGCCCTATTTTCATAAATAACTGTTGTCATTATCCACATCTACCTTTCATCAATTCAAATTTGTACCAGTGCAAAGTCATGCTCCTCTGTAAATGACTGCCGTGAAAGTCGTCATAGTAAAAGTTTTCCTTCTGAGATTGTGAAATAATCCTAATTACAATTAATTTCAATGAATTTCAATGAATTTTCTCCCAATTTTCATGGTAATCCTTTACAAAAATTACAGGCTAAGGCCAAACTATGCTTTTGTATTTCCACATGCTTATTTTCTGTCAATGGCTCTCAAAAGCTGCTGTTACTTAAACGAGTTTAATTTTCGTTATAAGTAAGGCGTTCATATGATGTTCATGGTTCTTACAAATTACTTGGTCATCATTATTGTTTTTTGAATATTCATCTCATTTTCGATTTTCGTACATCAAATGCTTCAGTGAAAGTGGGTTGGCAGGTTCTCATGTGGATATGTCGAATAAAGGCGCGTTCTCACTAGTCAAGTTTTGTTGGCCAATTGTACTTGTCCAACAACAGTTGAACATTACTTGAATCAATTTTCGTTCACACATTTCAATAGAAACTGATCTGCAGTTTCATTGTACAAATGGGGTCAAAAGGAGTTGTGTGGATAACACTGTATTTTGGTTTACCCCCAATTGGTCCACTTTTGTATATCTACAAGGGTGTTAAACAAAAGACCTATTGTTCACTTGAAGGGTAATGGTGAATGACTCGCCACTTGCACAACAACTACACTTGTTGAACAACTACAATTGGTCAACAAAACTTGACTCGTGAGAATGTGCCTTTGGGGACTGTCTTTATGTATTCATAGTAAAGATGTAACCAGGGTATAATAGTCAAGAATAGCAATGGTAGAATCATATTTCTACCAGTAGATGTAACCAAGAGGTTGGAGGAATACTACCATGGCTTCTTGAATGCTGCCAACCATTAAAGGGCCATGCAAAACAACTCGGTCACTCCAAAGGTAGTTGACAGTGAGGCGGAGGCAGAAATAGCCAACCCTCTAAAACATGATTTCCATTCATATTTGGCATACGTTAAAATGGCGACGGAAGCTTTACAATAAGTTAGCCAACGGTGACAGATATCAGCATGGATTAAGAGTTAGATAGTTCCACTGTTCAAGGGCAAAGGTGACGCCCAGGATTGTGGAAATTATAGAGCAATTAAGCTAACGAGCCACCCTATGAAGCTATAGGCGCGTTCTCACGAGTCAAGTTTTGTTGATCAATTGTAGTTGTTCAACAAAACTTGAATGAGAACTGAAGTGGGAACCTCTGTTTCAATCGAGTTGATCAATAGAAGTTTGACCCAGTCAAACTTTTCTTGATCAAGTGGTGAGTCATTCACCATTACCCTTCAAGTGAACAATAGGTCTTTTGTTTAAGGCCCTTGTAGATATACAAAAGTGGACCCGTCAGAGGGAAGGACCAATTGGGGGTTAACCAAAATACAGTGTTATACACACAACTCCTTTTGACCCCATTTGTAATGTAACTGAAACCACAGTATGTGCACTCCCATGTTAATCGTACTAAAGTTTTTATACACTAGCGCCACATAGCGGCAAGGAAGTAAAAACTAAACATATTACAGTGAAACCTCTCTAATTGGTACACCTGCGGGACCCAGCAAAATTGTACCCTTAAGAGGGGTTTGGCACACTTTACTACTGTAATGCTGTACAGTAGCTTGTTATATAGCTAGCATACACTATATACAGTACATCTATATTAATGTACTTTTTTATTTTTAACTGAAAAATGCATTGTACTGTATACATAAATGTTGCAGAAGTAATATTTCAGAGAATTACTGATGTACATTTTCATAAATTTGATTACTGCAAACAAATGAGTCAAGGGTAGTTTGTCGAGAAGCAAGCTGCCTTCTTATTAATTCCTCTGCAACGTTTTTCTTGAACTGCTGCAGAGGAGCACTTCTTGTTCCATAAGCTGTATTGAAAAACTTCATAGAGAAGTGATCAATTTGGTCCAAAAGAGCAAGAACCTGTTGCCCACTAAGATGTTCTTCCTCAATTTCTGGGTCAGCATCATTATCATCCTCCTCTTCATCTTTGAATAGACCATCTTCTGCATAGCAATTTTCATCTTCTTGACAGCAAACTTCTTTTTCAAATTCAACTTCTGAAATTCCAATTTCATGAGATAATGTCATTACTTCATGGAGAGGGGATGCATCTTCAGGTATTCCAATTGCTTCTCCAATACCACAATGCTGAAAACAGTTTATTATTGTATTCCCTGTAACAGTCCCAGGCTTCCTTGCACCACCTCACACCATGGAGTACTGAGACCGTTTTTATTAGATCTGATGCTTTTGATGCATTATCCATTTTTGCAAGAAGGTACTGCAGCAAAAGCTTGCAATACTCTAGCTTGAAAACCCAAATAACTCCTTGGTGAAGTGGCTGGAGTACAGAGGATGTGTTTGCTGGTAGGAAAACCAGCTTGACATTGGACAATTCAACTTGTTGTGGATGGCTTGTTGCATTGTCAAGTAAAAGTAAAATGCATCACTTCTTTAGCTTCATTTTAGAATTCACATCCTTTAGCCATTTTACAAAAATTTCTGCAGTCATCCATGCCTTGGCATTACTTCTCCAATGGACACCAAGAGACTGTATGGAAAGCCCCTTGAAACATCTTGGCTTTTCTGACTTACATATTACCACAGGCTTCAGTTTTTCACCTGTAGCACTACTTCAAAGAAGTACTGTGAGGCGGTCCTTTGCCATCTTGCCACCTTTGCAATCAGCCCCTTTCAGTACAAGTGACCGATCAGGCAAGGCATGGAAAAATAGTCCAGTTTCATCCGCATTGAAAGCATCTTTAATATCATACCCACTGAGAAGTTCACGCTGCCTTTTTTTCTAGTCATCGGTGACTATCATATTCACATCAGCTGACTCACCTGATAAGGTCTTCAAAACAATATTGTGCCTTGTCCTGAATCGGTGAAGCCAACCATTGCTAGCAGTAAAATCTTCATTTCCCAAAGATGAGGCAAATTCTTTTGCTTTGGTGTGAATTAATGGGCCTGTGGAATTAACCCTAGAAATCCTCTTGGGTGATCACACATGTAGAAAATAGTATGATACAGTTAATCCTAGTTAGGTGTAGACTGTATATCCGATTTTTGTGTTAATGAACTAACTAATGGCTTGGTCCATGATGAACGATCGAAAATTGATGAGTAATAATAAACATTTAATGAAAACTATATTTAAGGATTATTAATTCAAGAAACATCTGAACGTTTGGAACTAATAGTTAAGTACTGTGTAAATTGTGCCAGAGATGAAAAGACGTCCTAACTCAAGTTTTATGAAGAACCAACTGTCTTTTTTTTTCTTTTTTTTGTTCATCTGTTTTAAATCTTGCATTGTATTCTGATGTTCTACTAATTTGAAATTCAAGATTTGAATTTCAAGTTGGATAGAACGCTTGTGCAGTGACGTGTTATCACTACACCACCCCCTCGCCAGAAGTGATGCTCTCCTGAAAGATGGAGGCTGGAACAAAACGAACATGAGCTGAATGAGCGCGAGAACGAGTCTGAATGGTTGAAGGTTCACAAGAAAATGGCACATTGTTAGTAGACAGAGAGGGTAAATGACTATCAATGTTAAGTTTGGAGAAATAGGCGGGTTTCAGTCGATCAATGGAAACGTTGTCGCAACGCCCATTGATATCTAAGGAGAAATACTTGTAATTCCGTTTTAGGACTTTGAAAGGGCCATCATATGGTGGGACTAATGGGTGATTTAATGCACCCCGGCAAACAAAAACGTGTGTGCCCTCATCCAACTGCTTAAATCGAAAAACAGGCCGATTGGTAGGTTGACGTGGTGGGGTATGGAGCAGCGTCTGCATACAGGAGCGTAATCTACTGATGAAATCAATTGGTGAATGAGTGTTACTCTCGGTATTGAAGATGTCACCTGGTAGACGCAATGTTGTACCATAAACTGCTTCCGCTGGTGTAGACAGTAGGTCCTCATTTACTGAACAGCGTAATCCCAAAAGGATGAGAGAAAGATGGTCACACCAATGGGTGGGATCCTCAGTAGCCTTCAATGAAGATTTAAGCTGCCAATGGAACCTTTCAATCATCCTGTTTGAAGCTGGGTGATAGGACGTTGTCCTAATATGGTGCATTCCCAACGTGTCACACAGATGAGTGAAAAGTTCGAATCAAATTGGCGACCTCGATCAGTTGTTATGGTGGATTGAACGCCAAAACGGGAGATCCAATGGACAATTAAGGCAGATAAAACTGTTGGAGCTGTTGTGTCTGGCACAGGAATTGCTTCTGGCCAGCGAGTAAATCTATCTATGCAAGTTAAGATAAATCTCTGACCATTTGATGGTGGGAGAGGTCCCACCAGATCCAGATGTATTCGCTCAAACGAGTAGATGGAGGAGTGCATATGCCAAGTGGTGAGGAGACATGCCGATGAATCTTACTCCTCTGGCATTGCATACATGAGCGTGTCAAATCTGCCACATTTTTATTCAATGCAGGCCAAACATAGTGTTCAGCAAGAAGTCGATGAGTTGCTGCTATGCCTGGATGAGAAAGGTTGTGCAAGTGTCAGAAAAGCACTGGATGAAGAGCTTGTGGTACAAATGGTCGAGGGCGAGCAGTGGAAGTATCACAAAAGAGGTAAACGTCAGAACCAGGTACTGGGACCTGCTGTATCTTAAGTGATGTGGGCTGCTCCTGAAGCTGTAGCAATTCTGGATCATTGTCCTGAGCTGCACGAAGTTGCTCCAAAGTCAAAGGAGTTGTTATTTGAGTTAATAGTTGACCTTGAGAGAGCGTCTGCAACACCATTGTGAATGCCATCAATGTGTCTAATATCCGTCGTAAATGTGGCTATAAAATCGAGATGGCGTGCTTAACGAGGTGAGTGACATTCAAAGCGGGTGGCCATAGAATGTGTTAAAGGCTTATGATCTGTATAAATCACAAAGTGGCGGCCTTTCAAGAAAATAACGGAAATGCTTAACTGCTAGGTATATCGCTAGCAATTCTCATCCAAAAGCACTATAGCGAGTCTCGGGAGCCTTGAATTTCTTCGAAAAGAAACCAAGTGGGCACCACTCATTGTTGATGAACTGTTTCAAAACTGCCCCAGCTGCAACGTCTGAAGCGCCAGTAAAGAGAGCAACATTAGTGTCAGGGTTTGGGGGGAGTGGTGAGTTGCGTTGGACAGACCAGTTCTCGTCTGATCACTGAAGTTAAGCAATGCAAGCCCAGTTAGTACTGACATGGGTGGTCGCTTGGGAAAGCTGGGTACTGCTAATACCCAATAATCGTCGCATTAGTGTAGTGTCTGTGCAGTATATGCATTAGAATTATACAGTGGATGGGTCTCTAATGACCTCGTAGTTGACAGGACCTTAAACTCCAACAAACAAACAGGGTTTGGATCGGGATGGATTAGCAAAGTAGCATCTGCAAGGGCATCTTTCACTTGGTTAAAGGCAGTATCTGCTGATGGGGACCACACAATTAAGGCATTCTTGGATGTCTTCCCAACTAATAAATCGTTCAGTGGTTGAAGAAGGGTAGCACACTTAGGGACAAAACAATGAAAAAATTCACAAGTTCCAAAAATTGATGAAGTCAGCGTTTGGATTCTGGCTTCGGAAAACTGCGGATGGCATCAACTTTCTGTGGTAAAGGAATAATACCATCTGAGCTAATGTGGTGTCCAAGAAAGTCAAGTGCTGCAACTCCAAATTTGCATTTGGAAAGATTGACAGATAGTCCAAATTGACGTAACCTCTCAAAAACTTGCCTCAGGTGTTGCAAATGCTCATCATCATCCACACTGGCAACCAAAATGTCATCGATGTACACAAAGACCAATTCCAGACCGCTAAACACTAAATCAATAAATCGTTGGAATGTTTGGGCCGCGTTACGCAAGCCAAAAGGCATACGCGTGTATTCAAACAGTTCAAAAGGGGTTATTATTGCTGTTTTTGGAATGTCTTCTGGAGCGATGGGTATTTGATGGTATGCTTTCATCAAATCCAGCTTTGAAAAGACACGCTTCCCATGGAGTTGAGAGTTAAACTCCATGAGATGTGGAATGGGATAGCGATCTGGTACTGTTCGTGCATTTAAAGCTCGGAAATCTCCTACAATCCGGTAAGAATTATCCTTTGGCACCATATGTAGTGGACTAGCCCAGGGACTTGAGGATGGTCGTATATAGCCAAATTCATGAAGGGCCTGAAACTCCTTCTTTGCTATAGCCAACCATACTGGATCTAGTCGACGCACATGTGCATGAGCAGGAGGTCCCCTGGTGGTCACCATATGGTGGTTTACGTCATGTGGGATTGGAAATGAAACGGATTTAGGTATGGTGATGTCCTGAAATTCAACTAGTAAAGACTTGTAATGATTGTTGATATCTGGTGCTATGCTTGATAGGCAATGATAAGGAACTGAATTTGGAAAAGTAATTCCCAAAATTTCAATCCTGTTATCCTGTCACACAGCACTCACCTTCCCACATCAACAACTAGTTGAAAATGCGCCAGGAAATCGGCTCCTATGATAGCGTGTGCCACATCGCAATGACAAAGTCCCAAGAAAAGGACCGACATAATCCTAGCTCCAAACAAAGTCGATGTGTTCGATACGTGTTTATAGGAGACTTATTTGCTGCAAAAAGTTGGAAATCTTCAGGTTTTTGAGGTGGTGGCACTATTTTTGACTTGGGCATTAAACTGATGTCTGCTCCTGTGTCTACTAGTAAACAACAACCAGTGGAAGTATCTGTGATGAAAAAGAGATGGCTTCCATTTTGGCCGTCACCACCCCCCAACTCTAAGGATGATGGGCCTCTTCGTTTTTCTGAGAGCATGGTGGCTTACATTTCCTGGCTAAATTTCCAAAAGTCTGGTGATACCAGCACAAACCTTTTTGTTGATCACTGATATGTCTTGGTCGTGAAATTGAACGAGTACGAGATGAAGCATGGTAACGCTGATCACGACGATCATGTGAAAAATTTAAAGAATTAACCTTACCAGCCAATTCATCCATCCTAGCACTCAATTTTTCCAACTCACAATCTCTTAGTGAAGGAGCACCAACATGAGTCGGAGGAGAGGTAGAGGTGGTTGCAGGAACCATGCTGAGTTGGTTAATGGCAGGATCAAGGACTTCCATTATTTTGTCCACCATTTCTGCCAACTTTTCTAAAGATGTGTTTGAGCCCAGCTGTTGCAAGAACAACTCTAATCTGACGTGGCAGTCGAGACATAAAAAGTTCTTTAATTATCAATGTATTTCTGGGGGGAGGCAGAGGTATCACATGCTAGTTGGTGCATCCTTCTAAGCAACTGGGAGGGCTTTTTGTCCCCAAGCTGTTGATCCATGAGTAATTGGTGGAGCTTTTGCTGTTGCGACAATGAGCTCCATTAATGCCTCATATGCCTCAGTTGGTGGGGGTCGCAAAATCAGATCACATACATCCAATATGATGTCTGGTGGTAGAGCATCTACCGTCAAGTCAAATTTTCTCGAATCAGATTTGATCTGATACACCCTAAAACGGTCCAGAACGCCGGCAATTTAAAGAGTTTGCAATTTTGATATGCTGCATTTATTGACAGCTCCTCATTATCGACAGGTGTGGGGATCTGTTCCTCCATCATTGGAATGGGCGTTGCATATATTTGAAATGTTTATTTGGAGAAGGTAAATAAAATTTAGCTATCTTACCTTAGGTATCACAGGTGTATGATAGATTATAATATTCTGCAAAATTAATTGCCACTATCTAAATACTCCCTAATGGAATCACTCACTAAACACAACTCTATGAACCACTAGTCAGTCCATCAAGTCCAGGTCACCAATTGTGGAATTAACCCTAGAAATCCTCTTGGGTGATCACACATGTAGAAAATAGTATGATACAGTTAATCCTAGTTAGGTGTAGACTGTATATCCGATTTTTGTGTTAATGAACTAACTAATGGCTTGGTCCATGATGAACGATCGAAAAATTGATGAGTAATAATAAATAAAGATTTAATGAAAACTATATTTAAGGATTATTAATTCAAGAAAAATCTGAACGTTTGGAACTAATAGTTAAGTACTGTGTAAATTGTGCCAGAGATGAAAAGACGTCCTAACTTAAGTTTTATGAAGAACCAACTGTCTTTTTTTCATTTATTTTGTTCATCTGTTTTAAATCTTGCATTCCATTCTGATGTTCTACAAATTTGAAATTAAAGATTTTAATTTCAAGTTGGATAGAACGCTTGTGCAGTGACGTGTTATCACTACAGGCCACTAATTGGTATGCCTTTCCCTGTCATCCTGCAAAACCATTTAAACGTTGAAAGATCAATGCCTTCATAAGTCAGCTTTCTCTTTCGGCTTTGTTGAGAATTTGTAAATGAACTCCACATTTGTAGAATTTCATCCTTCTTTTGCACTGCACGCTGCACTACACCATGGCTTAATCCTAATTCATGTTGAATTTTACGAAAGCGTTTTCCATTTTCATGAGCACGGATGGCTTTTACTTTATTTTCTAATAAAATAGACTTTCATGGCATGGCTGTTCACACAATTGTTTTTAAATTTAGCCTCAACTGATGGCAAGAATTTTAACGTTTAACGCTCCTTATGAACTCTCATCTTGAATTTTAATCAGGGAACGCCCGTAAATATTGCATGTAGTGCAGCTTTTACTTCCTTGCCGCCAGGTGGCGCCGTTTTAGAACTTTAGTAATTTTGCTATTCAGTGCGCATACTGTATATTCTTTATACTGTGCTGAAACCCTATTTGTACAATGAAACTGCTGATCAGTTTCTCTTGAAATGTGTGAACGAAAATTGATTCAAGTAATGTTCAACTTTTGTTGAACAAGTACAATTCGTCAACAAAACTTGACTAGTGAGAACGCGCCTTATGGGAGAGAGTCATTGAATGCCACCTCAGAGAGATAGCTAGTATCCATGGCAACCAATTGGGGTTTATGCCCAGTAGGTCTACAATGGAAACAATATATATCCTTTGATAGTTGGCATAGAGCAGCAGTAAATGACCTCCATGCAATATTTGTCGACCCAGAAAAAGCCTATGATCGTTTCCCTAGAAAGGTTGTATGAAACGATCTATGATGAAAACGGGTAATATGAAGTCTACATTAACCCTTTCTGTGTCACTTGATGTTCTGCCAGTTAAAAAATTGTGATTTTTATCTCCCTAACCCAGCATAGAGTATTAGCAGTGCACACATTGTATCGTTTCTCTCCTGCCGTTTATAAATCTCTGTGTGTCAGTGTTTCTAGGTTCGGTACTGGGCCGAAGTGGGTTGGCTTGTTTGGAGTGATATAGATGCCCCAAGTGTGGTTCCTTTGATTGAGAAGTAAAACAGGTCCCATACGATGTACAACCCCCTCTACTATTCAAAAAATAGATGAGGCAAAATTTCCAGATGTGGAAGCTACCCTTCCCCCCCCCCCGTTAGTAGAATTCCTAAATGAACTGTAGGACCAATGATATATAAGCATAGGAGTTGGAGGTTTGGTCAGCAACTGGTTGTGGTTCAAAATATTATCGAGAGAGACAAATGGTTACTGCACCCTGCCATAGGCGGGAGAGTTGGGAGTTCTTTTCTGTAGGAGCAAGGTGGAGAGCAGGAATAAAGGACCTCCATGCAATATTTGTCGACCCAGAGAAGGTCTGTGATCATTTCCCTAGACAGGTTGTATGAAACGTTCTATGACGAAAACAAGTATATGAAGGCTACATTAAACCTTTCCGTGTCACTTGATGTTCTGCCAGTTCAAAAATTCTGATTTTTATCTCCCTACTTAAATACCATGTATATAACATATGAAATTTTTTTTCCCAAAATTATGAAATTAAAATAGTTCAATTAACTGTCACCATTTGAAGACAATTCCACAGAAAGGAGGGAAGATATTGATTTATAGAACATTAGAAATTTATATATTATTTGCTGTGAAATATTTTGAAACATTGAGAACGTGGATAAAGACAAAGGTTGACATTGCATTTTTCACATACTGTTCTAGCCCTCCCTTTGCAGCCTTCCAACTTACAACGACTGGCATGCTTGCTCATTTGAGTAATTGCCCAATGTGCTACACCATTGTACTGGCATGCTTTTATTGGTCACACTTGGTATTGAGCCTTCTTTGCCTCTTGAGAAATATGAACTGAACTTTTTAAAAGAGCTTCAGCTATATTAATTATGAAACCATTCGTTTTAAGGGATATTCAGCTGTTCAACATGCTGTCTGTATTCTAACCATGCATTACAGACATAAGTCTTTAAAGTGAAAGATAACACTCGTCAGCATCATTTTTGATGTCTTTATGATGTTATCTGATTTGAAACCAGTGTCTTATGCTGATTTCAAATATGGAATTAGTTTTTTCCATCACGTATAGTTTTCAAATTATCTGCTTTAGTGATGTTATATTTAAAGATTATTGTTTGGCCTCCGAGTTTACAACAGGTAGAAGGCCACATTTTTGGGTTGAATTTGAAGAATAAAAGGCTGTGAAATAAAGTTACTTGCATTAAGTTGGGAGATGTCATAGAATTTGGCATCATGGGGAAGTTTTTGGGCCTAAATAACTCATGTATTCATGCTGGCAGAACTTAATGATTTGGTGAGAGATTTGAACTTATCTAAAGGGCTTCTGGAATGGAGAGGGACTTAGTGGGGGATAGGTGGGAGTGGAGGATTAGAACCCATAGACCAGACCCTGCCTCAGGCAGGAGAAGGGTGAGATGATGATGATGATTTGAATTTATCTAAAAGTGCAGCAGAAGTTCTTGGTTCTAGGTTAAAATCAAAAAAACCTTTTGACACCAGGGACATTTTTCTTATAGTATCACCATACAGAAGAAGAGCTACTGCCATTCTTTGCTGAGGAACACTCCACAGTGCTTTGCTGTGGCATTCCTCGCCACATGAAATATTTTGAAATCCAATATGCTGCTTCTGAGTGGAGGCTCTGCATTGACTCCTCCAAAAGAAGTTTAAAGTCAACACTTCTTCATATTAGAAGTAAGTAGGTTATTCTGTACAGCTTGGTGAAAATTAAAAATGAGGAGCACAACTGGCATGTATGTGGAGGTTTCAAAACTGTTATAATTTAAGGAGATGCTTTCATGTAATAATATTTCCAAGATGTCAATCAAAATTCACATAAGTTGAAGTAATTATTAGCGATTTGTGAAAAATCTGTATGTGCCTGAGAAAAACTAAACCCATATTTGAAATCAGCAGCCAAAAACGATTCTTAATCAGCTGAATTCTTGCAATCATCAGAAATTGTTTTTTAAAATGCAACCCTGTGTAACCTTTAAAGTCCACTTTTGGGATTGAATATGGATTCTGTAGAGCAATGGTTTCCACACTTGGAGGTGCAACTCCCAGGGGAGGCATGGAGTACTGCCAGGGGAGGCACAGGTGGAGAGTATGAATCATTTTACTGCAAAGCAATGCAAGTCCGTCTACCGTTTGTAACGTATTATTCATTTAAAATGGGCTTTTTGGCACTGGATGCAATGAAAACCAAATACAGTGATACCTTGACTTAATGAGTTTAATTCGTTCTGTGACTGAGCTTATAAATCAAATTGCTTGTATGTCAAATTATTTTTATTCATCGAAATTAGTTGAAATGCCTTTAATCCATTCCAGCCCCAAAAGCACCCTATATGTATTGTTTAAAATCATTATGAAAGATATATCATTGATTTTTACTTGGTTTCCCATGATGTTGAATTCATACATTGGGGGTCACTTTTAAGGTTGAGGTCATTGTGTAATGTCGTCTTGGAATTGACAACCACTCCTAAGGTAGTGAATAAAAGGCAGGGAAGGGGAATAGGTCACCCTATTGTTTCCATAACAATTGGAAGGGTTAGGACGTTTTCCCTTGTTTTTCCTCTCCTTTGTTGCCAAGTTGAGGGGTAACCAGTCTTGACCAGTGGCTGCAGATTTGCCATTTTTATTGTATTGTTGTTGCATTTGCATTGTGTGGGCAGTTAGTGCTCATTGGTCAAATTCAAGTACTGCAATTTTATTGGTGTCTTATAAACTTGTTCCTTTGTTTGAATTTTGTATATATATGTGTGGAAATTGTAAATAAATTAGTGTTCATTGAGTTTTTAAAGAAGTAGTGTTGTCCTTTGTCTCTGCTGACATTTTTCTTACACTAGATTAGCATTTGAGTCTCCTGTTGAAGTCAGATTTCAACATTTGGCGCCAAAACCTGGGACCTGAAGAAGCTTGTAAGAAAACGTGCAGCTGTGAGGGCATCAGTCACAAGGTTATCTAAAGAGATGGACGAATTAATGAAAAAGGCACGTGTTCCATCAGCAGATGACGTGAACACATTAAGTCAGAAATCCTTAAATCACTTAAATCCTTAAAACACTTAAATCAGAAATCCTGAAGGATTTAGACAGTCGTTGTGAGGAAGACATCAATGAAACTGCCATAGAGGCAGAATTTGAAACAGCTCAGGCCTATTTAGAGGACATCATCATTATGGAACTCTGATTACAACGTTTTTTGAATGACCTCAGATCAGGTTCTATGCTGGCCAGTGAAGCCAGCCATTAGGGATTCACCAAGAGTGTGAAACTCCAAAGATGGAGCTTCAGAAGTTCAGTGGAGATCTCTATGAGTTGATCAGCTTCTGGGATCGCTTCAGGTCGTCAGTACATGAGAATCAGCACTTCTCTGAAGTAGATAAGTTGTGTTGGACACACCAGTTCCCATTAGATCACAGAAGTTAAGCAGTGCATGCTCATGTCAATACCAACTTGGGTGGTTAGTAAAGAACATTGGGTGCTGCAAATTAACCCTCTTCCTCGTCCTTTCACCTACCTCCTCATCTCCTGTGGGTAGCCTCCTAAGGGGTTGACCTGTTATGGCTCCCTGGCTTACACCCCAATCCACAAACTAATTCAATCCAATCAAAAATGGCATGGTTATTTGAAGTCCTTATTATCAGGAACTGCTTTAGCTAGCATAGCAGGAATGGCATTGACTGAAGGAAACTATAGGTCAGCCATAGACATTTTGGAGAAGAGATTTGGTAAGAGAAGCACAATTATCAATGGCCATTTCCAGAAATTGATCAAGTTAAGGCCAGTTAGAAGTGCAAACGATGTGGAATCACTAAGGAATTTGCTGGATGAAGTAGAGATTAACGTCCATTGCCTAAAAAACGTGGGCATTGATGATGCTACTTATGGTGAATTGCTTTCCACAGTTGTCCAGAAAGCCATTCCATCAGATTTGCTTCATTTGTACAACATGAATTATGATGAAGAGAATTTAGAGACATTAGTTGGCTTCATTAGGAAGCAAGTTGAAAGCTTAGAGAGGTGCAAGATTTTTTTCTGAGGATATGGAAAAGGATAAGGAGAAGAATGCCAAGCCAAAGAACATGCATCATAAGATGAGTGGAGAGATGGCATCTGCCTTTGCCTTATTCACAGGGGAGAAGAAAGTGGGCCCAGTTTGTGTGTTCTGTGATGAGAAAGGCAATTGGGGGAACATTGTCTGAAGGAGATACCTCTTGAGGACAAGAAGAAAAAGTTGAAGGAAGCCCGACGTTGGTTTAGGTGCTTCAGGGCAGGCCATGTTGTTCAGGATTGCAAGACCTGTGGAATCAACTGCATGAAGTGCAAGGGATATCATCATGCAGTTCTCTGTGGAAAAGGCAATCCAGCCTTGGAAGGATTTCCAGAGCAAGTGATGCAGCTGTCCATTACTGCTAGAGGATCAACCCATCTACAGACAGCATTGGTGTTGGTGAAGTCAGAAGGTTCCTGTCATCCTGTTTGGTGCCTGCTTGATAGTGGCAGTCAAAGAACCTTTGTTTTGGCTGCAACAGTGAAGAGGCTGAAACTGTGTTCTCAGGGGCAAAGGGGAATACTCCTTGAGTATTTTCCCTGCCATGGAATGGATCTGGCAGAGGCGTTCAAATCCCTGGGATCTAGGTCTCCAGTCCATTGATGCCTACAACACCATCTTTGGGTGGACCCTGTTAGAGCCTTTATCGTTGAGGGGGGGTCAAATGTACCTTTATGAATGTATTGGAGGCAAATCTGGAAGACATGTTTAGTGACCACAGTTTAGAGCAATTGATTAAGTCCTTTTGGGAATTCGACATTTGGGGATTCAGAGTGATGAACCAAAGAGGGTTAATGATCAGGTTTACTCTAAGTTTCTCTCAACAATAGTTTTCAGGGATGGCCATTATCATGTGGGTCTGCCTTGGAAGGAGTCAGTGGTGGATAAGCTAGGAAATATTTTTGAACTCACTAGAATTCATTTATCTGGGTTGTTGAAGCGACTGTCAAGGAAGCCTTCCTTTCTTGAGGCCTATGACAAGACCATCACAGATTACTTAAAGATGGGATTTGCAGAAGAATTAGCTGATTTGGGTCCCTCAGAATTCCCCACATACTATATGCCTCATAAGGCTGTTGTTAAGATGGAGCATTCCACCACAAAGGTAAGGGTGGTTTTTGATGCCTCCTCACATAAGAAAGGGTTGGGCCCAACCTTATTCAAGAACTCCTTATGCTACTAATAAAGTTTTGGGTGCATCTGGTTCAATCAAGGGTGACGTCGTCAAGGCTTATCACCAGATAGGGTTGCATGAGGAGGACAGGGATGCAGTGCGATTTATTTGGATAAAGGACCCCAACAATCCAAACCAGGGCATTGAACCGTTATTTTTTTTCGTTCCGGTTTTGGTTATGGTTCATGTCAAATAAATACATCGGTTCTGTTACGGTTTTTGCTACGGTAAAAAATATCGGTTTTTCTGGTTTACGGTTTTTGGTTTCACTCCGAATATTAATTTAAAAAAAAATTAATATGTATTAAACATAATTATAAAATACAGTAGATCAGGGGTTCCCAACCATTTTGTACCTTAGAGAGCATTCTAAAATATAAGTAGAGTGGTGGGCGACATTTATTTTTTCTAAAGATATTTATAGTTGGATAAGGGTAGTAAATAATTAAAAAATAATGCTAAAGTCGAGATCTGTATTTTTAATTTATTAAATTCATGTTTAAAAATAATGATTCACAAATATGTTTAACCAAAAAATGATTTTCTTCAAATTTTTAGTGAGTGTCAAGAAAAATATTTGTTGCCACAGAACAGTGGTGGGCACAGACAAAGTGGTTGGTGGGCACCATGGCGCCTGCAAGCATAGGGTTGGGAATCCCTGCAGTAGTTTATACTTAAAATATCCATCATCCTCATCTCCCCCTTATCCCACCTGAGGCAGGGTTGGGTCTGCAGGTTCTAATCCTGCACTCCCATCTATCCCCCAAAAAGTCCCCCTCCACCCCACATGCCTCCATTTCCCTTTGCACCCCCTGCTCCCACGGGCATTTTGGTCTTCCTTTGCCCCTGGTGCCCCAATCACCTGCAGTCCAGTAATGGACATAATAAGTTCCCCCTCCCCTCCTCATCACATGCCCATACCACCTCAACCAATTCTCTCATCATTTCTGTGATGTCTCCCACTCCTAAGCCACCTCTAACTTACTAGTTTTGGGTTTGGTCAGATTGTGGCACCCCTCATGTAGCATAGCATATGCATATCAGTCACTTGCATCTGCCTTTCATGGTTCTTCCTAGCTTCCCAACACTGAGCCATAAAGCATAGTGGGCCTAACGACAGTTCTGTGAACTTTGCCCTTCAACTTTATTTGCACCCATATGTCACACAGGGCCCCACTACCCTGTCTACATTTCAGCCATCTTGCATTAATAGTATGGGTCACGTCAGAATCTATCCCCCATTTCTCCAGAAAACGGATACTAAATACCGAAACTCTTGCACCACTTGTATCACCCAACCATACAACGAATCTCACTCCCTTGCTTCTGGCACTAAAATTCAAAGCTAGGTACTCAGTCTTCTTCATATTCACCTTAAGCCCCACCTCCCTCCCCTCTTTCCACAGGTGTCAAACTGAGAAGAGCAATATTTTTTTGATTCGGGTTCTGGTTTTCGTTCCGAGCAAAAATAATGGTTTTACCGGTTTTAGGTTTTCGTTTCCGTTCTGGTTCGATGCCCTGATCCAAACTGCCAGGAACTGAGCCATTTCAGGAAGAAGCAAGCTCCATTTGGTGTGACTTGTAGTGGATTTCTACTGCTTGCCACTCTTAGGTACCATACAGGGAAGTTTAGGTGCAAATACCCAGAGGTGGCACAGGTGCTCAGTATTGACATACATGTATGTGGATGACCTCATGACTGGGGGCAACTCAGAAGTGATGTGGAGCAAGTGCTCAGCTCTGCAGGTATGAAGATGGAAAAGTAGGCCACGAATTTGGTAACACTTCAGGAGAAGTGGAGCAATATTTTTAGAAATAGGAAATGTGAGATAGGCAGTGGGAAACAAGAGTTCCTTGGGATGAAGACCCTGGGGTTGATGTGGGACACCAGAGATGATGTGTTTGCATTTGATGTTAATGATTTGTTGCCACTTACAGCAGAAAGGGGCAGAACAAAGAGGGGTGTCCTCACATTGTCATTAAAGGTTTTTGATCATTTGTGTATCCTAGCATTCAGGCAAAGTGCCTGATGCAGGAATTATGGGTGTTGGGAGTGGGTTGGGATGACCCATTTACTGATGCCTTGTCTGCTGCTTGGGAGGATTGGTGCCAGGAGCTGCCAGAGATGTCCAGGATTAGGGTTGCAAGGTGCTATTTTGCAGTGGGCAGGGAGCTTAGAGAGGCATCTGAGCTCTATGTATTCTGTGATGTGAGCACAAAGGCCTATGCTGCAGTTGCCTTCATCAGATGTATTCATGGGTAAGGTGAGGTTTCGACAAGGTTTGTCATCTCTAAGGCTAGGGTTGCTCCAGTCAAGAAAATCACTCTCCCTAGGTTAGAGCTCATGGCAGCATTTGTAGGTGCCCGGATTGGTAGCATGTTGATGTCCTCTTTGGGAGGCTGTGTCAGAAGAGTATATATGTGGACTGATGCCAAGATTGTCTTGGCCTGGATAAGAGGCAATGCAGATAAATGGAAGCCATTTGTCAGCAATAGAGTCTTGGAGATTCAGGGGAGGGTTTCACCTGAACATTGGAGGCATTGCCCTGGTTCCCACAACCATGCTGACCTGCCTTTGAGGGGGGGGGGTTGGTGTAGATAGATTTCTAGATGGGATGTGGTTGAATGGACCAGAATGGTTAAGTAAATCTGAAGAGTTTTGGCCTGTTCAGGAAGGTGAAGGAGATGAGATCAATGAGGAGAAGAGACATGATCACCAAATCATGCTGTTAGTGAAGGATGCAAATGTTAGTCTAAATTTGGATACCTTCTCCTCTTTGGAGCTAGCCATTAGGGTTCAAGCCTGGGTCTTGAGATTCATACACAATTGCAGGTACCCTGAGAGGAGAAAAGGCACTTTAAGCACTTAGGAGGTTAGAAGAGCTGAGTATAGTATTATCAAATAGGTGCAAGCAGATAGTTTTGCTGAAGAGTTAAAGGGTCTCCTCAATGGGTCCCATGAGCTTGACTCCCCCATGTGGAAGTTTTCTCCCTATTTGGATGGTAATAGGTTTATTAGGGTTGGAGAGCGATTGCACTTCAGTGGGATGTCAGAAGATGTGAAGCATCCCATAATATTGCTTCTGAAGCATCATTCTCTTGGTTGCTGATAGAGAACGCTCACCGAAGGCTGTTGCATGCTGGTGTAGCTAGCATACTAGCCCTAATAAGAGAGAGATTCTGGATAGTCAAGGGAAGGCAGTGAGTGAGGGAGGTGGTAAGTAACTGTTACTGTTGCAGACGACTTTCTGGTAAGCCAGCACAGGAGCCATCACCACCCTTGCTCTCTGATAGGATAAATGAAGCTCCCCCGTTTTTAATCATTTGGGTTGATTTTGCAGGGCCAGTAGTCTTGAAGAGTACAGGGCAGGCTGTCAAGGCCTACATATCCTTGTTTATGTGTGTGATAGTTAGAGCAGTGCATTTAGAGCTGGTGTCAGATCTCTTGGCTACTGCCTTCCTGATGGCTTTTAAAAGGTGTTTGTCCAGGAGAGGGCTTTGTAAAATTGTTTATTCGGATAATGCTACCAATTTTAAGAGGACAGAGAGGGATTTAATACAGTTATTTAATAACATGAAGCACCCAGATGTGCAAGCACTGTTTTTGAGACACAGAATCACTTGGAAAAGCATTGTGGAATGTGGTCCTTGGTGGGGAGGTTGGTGGGAGAGATTAGTCGGAACCATGAAGGCCTCATTGAAGAAGGTACTGGGCAGGAGCTTTTTGAATTATGAGCAGATGAGCACTGTTCTAGTAGAGGTAGAAGCCATGATGAATTCACAGCCTTTAACATTTGTTTATTCTGAGCCTTCAGAGCCTGAGCCATTAATGCCTTCACATTTTCTGATTGGGAGACGCTTGACTCAGCTGCCACCAGTTCAAGCCACTGACATTCCTTCCAAGGCAGATGTTTTAAGCAAGCAGGTGAAGCTCAGGGAAAGATTGCTGGAATCTTTCTGGCATAGGGAATGCCTTCTTGACCTGCAAAACGCCCATCAGTCAAAGCAGTGCCCTTCAAGTAAGTTAAAGGTGGGAACTGTTGTGTACATAGAGGATAACAGAATCCCGAAGCAAATGTGGAGGATGGGCCTTATTGAGGAAGTTTTCCCACGTTGGGATGGGAAGGTGAGGTCATTCGAATTCTAATTCTAATTCACAACACTGCAAGCAGCCTTATTTGGCCAATATGGCAGTGGAGAGACCAACTCTAATTCTTATATATATTACCAAAAAGCTCCCAAAACCCCAGGCTTAAATTCCTGTGATCCTGCTACAACACTAGTAATGGTAGGGTGGCTTTTTATTAGGCCCTCCACCTTATCCTTTCCAAGGCCATTCCATTGTCGAATGGTCCTTGGTAAGAAAGACCAGTAATATGTGTCTGTCTGTGCCCTAATCTCCTTCAATTTATACAAATGATCCTTTCTCCCTTTGTAATTAGCAGGGGACACACATCCTGCCAGAGGTCCATCACACCCAGATCACAGTCATGCATGGTGTGTGACCAGAGGGTCTAAATTGAGGTGTCCTATCCAATTGCTGTACCCCTTAGAGTATTGATGAGGCCCTCATGGGGGAAGATGTTGAATTCATACATTGGGGGTCACTTTTAGGGTTGAGGTCATTGTGTAGTGTCTTCTTGGAATTGACAACCTCTCCTAAGGTAGTGAATAAAAGGCAGAGAAGAGGAATAGGTCACCCCATTGTTTCCATTACAATTGGAAGGGTTAGGACGTTTTCTCTTGTTTTTCCTCTCCTTTGTTGCCAAGTTGAGGGGTAACCAGTCTTGACCAGTGGCTGCAGATTTGCCAATTGTATTGCATTGTTGTTGCATTTGCATTGTGTGGGCAGTTAGTGCTCATTGGTCAAATTCAAGTACTGCAATTTTATTGGTGTCTTAAAAACTTGTTGCTTTGTTTCAATTTTGTATATATCCTCGTATATGTGGAAATTGTAAATAAATTAGTGTTCATTGAGTTTTTGAAGAAGTAGCATCATCCATTGCCTCTGCTGGCATTTTTCTTACACTAGATTAGCATTTGAGTCTCCTGTTGAAGTTAGATTTCACCACATGCTATAATCTCAGTAGATTGCAACGTGATAGAGCTTCATTGACATCTTCAGCAACCTCCAAGCCCATGCACTTTCCAAGGAACACACTCTCCTCTACCACTGTCACTTTTGTCACAATCCTTTGATATCCTATTCAGACACAGCCTCCGAACACAGAATCTGACATGCAGAGGTCGACGTCCTTCTTGTAACACCCTGGCAGGCCATAGCAAGTCAATAATTGTGAGACTCATCAAAGCATTGACAGAACATGTGCTTGGTGAAAAATTTCTTGAAATTAGAATTCACCTGCTGGTTCATAGGCTGCCAGACAGAAGGTGTCTTTGAGGTTTGGTGGGTGAGCAGATGCATTATCCAAGATGAGAAGGGCTTGCAGGGGTAGATAACATTCTTGGAGATTGCTAATTATTGGTGGTGTGTGAAGCTTACTCATAACTCGTATTTTAGCTGTCATCTGAAATCAACAACTTGACCACGTGACAGCTCATATCTCAACTAACTTGTAAGTTAGGGCACTTGTAAGTCAAGGTATCCCAACAGACTCGAAAACGGATATATATTTTATTATTTCTCTACACATTATACCTAGGATTCAAAAGTAATTAGGAGCCTTGATGGTAAGACACTGATTCAATTTTTTAATAGAAATATGGAGGGTGCTACACAGTTCCCAGACTTTAGTGCCAACAATGTGAATGTGACAGAAGAAAATGCAGAATGCAACGTAGTGCATGAAGGGGCAAAATATTTTAAGCTTCCTCTTTATTGGGCTCACGATCCAGAAACATGGTTCGCCATCATCGAACACTGTTTCCTAGTAAACCAAATTAGAAACGATTCTAATTAATGACATATACTGCATAATTTTTGGTATGTGTCTGTCTTCTGGACCTTAAAAACTGTTATTTCGAGGTCAGTGATGCGGTCTCGTAATATTCGATGACCGACATCTATGACTAAATTGTAATAAGCCAGAAAATCTGCACGAGGATGGGGTGCATGCAGTCTGCGATTATGAAGGACCATAGAAAGGACCGCCTTAAACCAGACATGTTCCGTATGTCTGGATCACTGATTGATTTGTGGCGTATAACTTTAGGTTGCTGTGTGTTAGCATTTCTGAATCTATTTTATTCTTTGGTTATACACTGAACTCAGTGCCCATGTCTAAAAGGAACTTAAAATTATTGTTTTTATCATACAAAAAGAAAAGGTGGCAACACGAGAGGATAGCAACGCAAAAGGATAGCAATGCGAGAGATGTGACATACAGCATTCTCTCTAATTCAAACTTTTATAATTTTAAATTTAAATGTTTAGAATAATTTATATTCGCAGATGTATCATGCTCATATTTAAATTTTATTACTATTTTTAAAAGTTTGAAAATTAGAAACAGAAAAGCTAAAAGAAAAAGAGAAAACTCGAGTTTCAATCCTAGCAGTCATAATGTTTTACACTCCACTTTTCATAATACAATTTGTTCATATTAATTCATGTTTATCTTTCGTTTATGTTTATCTTTATCTTTATAAAATTTAATTATTGTGTTGAATAACAAATTATTACGAGAAGAATACTGATTATAATGTAACTGATTAACATAAACCAAATGGGGATCTATTGAACACGCACGGAATCTAGGAATTATTCAACCTTGGAAATACTTCAATTTCAACATTTTCCAAATCAAGAAGAATATATTATATTTTATTCACTTCCTAAAAAGTCCGGTACAACTGTATTGAACCAGGATTGTCGAAAAACAGTTATGAGTGGCACTCTCCAAATTGCCCCAAGATTTGGTAAACTTTGTGCCAATAAACAACACCCAGCCTTGCATTAAATTTTGATAAATTAGATGGAGGTAAATTAGTAATTTGATATAAAAATACTGTAAATATGCATGGCCAATGACACACATCATCTGTTTAAGGACAGGGAGGCATGGAGAAACAAAATATTTTTAGGGAAGCACAGTAGCATAAAGGTTTGAAACTGCTGCTGTAGAGAGAAATTAGAAATTCTAAGCGGTCTACTCTTCCTATACCTCACACACTCTGGGTGCTTCAACTGAATATAGGATTTAGTTTGCTTATAATATTTTTTGGCATAGATATTCTTTTCCAATGCCTTGTAAATTTTGAAGTTACTTTGTACAACTTTATTGTCTACCCATTTAGTAACAACAATATTTTTTGAATTTGATATCATCTCCATTGATGTCCCTGCAGTTGTGCTAAAAGATTCTCTTTGGTTGGCATATGTGTTTCACCTAGTCGGTTTTCACAAACGGTTCCAGTGCAGTAAATTTCTTATTTCAGTTATTCTTCAAGTAAAGGCATAGCAGTGAAACAATTGTCACAGAAGAGTTTATAGTACTGCCATAAGGTATAAGTTTGGAGAGATGTAGGACTACTGCTTCTGCAGCTTCCACAAATTTGTTTCAGCATTCTTTGCTTATTGGCGATTTTGCACCTTCGTAAAGCAAGAAATCAAGGCATTGCCCATTTTTGCCTCACAATAGGTAATATTTTATCCCCCATGGTGTTGGTTTGTTTTGAATATACAGTGAAATCCAGTTAACACGAAAACCCTTAACATGAATTAACAGTTAACACGAAACAACACTGTGGTCTGGACAAATACTCTGTAATTCCATACATTTTTTTTCTTTTAACACAAAACAAAAATCGCTTAACACAAAATTATTTTCCTTCTCAATTAACAAAATACTGGATATACAGCATATACCGGAGTTTTTGTTAAACTAAACAAATGAACAATTGTTGCCACTGTTGCTAGATTACAGCCTGGGTTCGGGTTGGTAGAGGCATGCCATTGACAAACCTTTCAAACTATGGGGAGGGGAGCCTTTTTATTGACAATTTATGCTCAAAAAGACGCTGAAAAACAAAGCACATTTTATCCCAAAAACAATAATTCATTTAGGTTTTTTTTAAATAATGCATTTGGAGCCTACATCATTATTTAAATTGAAAATATTGAATGTAATATGATGCCCACAAGTGTAACTTTTAATCAACATCATCACACCCTCATCCCACCTGCAGCATGGTCGGATCTGTGGGCCCACTGAACATGCCCTGGACTGGGGGCGTGTTTTGCCAACATTGCATTATACAACTAAAATAGAAACCTTGGCAGGTAAATTAATGCTTTGTTGGTTATATTACAAGTGTAACTTTCAGCGATAAATCCAATTAATAAAATATGACGACATACAAAACAATGGTGGGTTTTCTGCATGAATCGCTTAGCATGAAATTTTTTTAACATGAAAAAATATTTTGGTCCTGTCAGTTTCGTGTTAAATGAGTTTCACTGTAAATTCTGTGCCTAAAATGTCCCTTGAAAGGGATAATTTGCTCGTCAATGCAAAGAGATGGCGATAAGATCAAGGAGTTAAAATTTTTTACTGCATCAATCGTGGGCTCTATCTTCCAAAACGAATTGTCAGAATTTTGGTCATCATCAACTGTTATATGTAGGTTGTTTCATGATGCAAAGAATCTTTTCAGTGACATGGAATCTGCAAGGAGATCATTTCTTGTTAAAGGATACCAGTGCATGTCTATTCTTCAGTAACCAAGTGTTCCCATATGATTATGAATTTCAATTAGTTTTTGGATGTCATCAGATGTGGCCAAAATACTCTTTCCTGTGACTTTAACACTATAGATATTTGAGGCTTTTGTGAGCTTGTCCATCAAATACTTACAGATATACTACAAAAGCATTCAATAGGTTATAGGATATCAGGAATCTTGGGGAGATCACCACTGAATAAATTTTCTTTAGTAAGTTTTAGCAAACTCCAGCCATATCTTTGTTTCATGTCTTTCTTTTGAGGTGGTAGGTGCTGTCCATCATCATTAGAGTTCATGGATTGTTCATTATTGAAGTTATTAGCCTCATAGCAGTTTAAAAAGGCACACTTATTGGTTTCAGAATTGAAAAGGGATGTATCATTCTAAATTTGATCATCACAGCTATCCTCAATATCTGATCTGATTTTCAATTCAATATGTGGTGACCATCGAAGAGAAGTTTGTGTTAAATCCATATATAAAAGTTATTATAAGAGTCATCATTCATGATATCCAACAGAATTACACAAACTTTTATAACTTTTTCATCACTATCACCAAGAAATTTGTCATATCCACTCCTTTTTCAATACAACCTCCTATCCCTTTTCCAAGACCTTTGAAACCATTCATAAAATCCTGGAATTTGTTACATCTGAGATCATTATAATGGGGTTTTACTGTATATATAAGGGGATGAGGAATTGATAATATCATTAGGGGAAATGCAGATGGTGTGTCACAAACAGAGTAGAGGCAGACATAAAACTACTTGAAAGAAAGTAATTATATGGATTTGGAAACGTATGGAATGACGGTGTTCTCTCTGACCAAATTGTGGGATCAATTTGTCTTTCCTGGCAACAACCCAGGCATGATCTGGTAACATAACCATTGGTGCTGCTATGTTACATACTGACAGTCCTGATGGCACATGAACGTTTATCATTCTGGCCACCAAAGCGAACTTCTTTAGGGCACAAGACTGATGCCATCAATTCTATGTACTGGTATTCACATGTTCAACATGCTACTCATTTGTGCATCTCATTAGTCACATTGGAACTGTTATAATATGTCATGTACCTTCTGATGAGACTTCATTTTGGTAAAATATGCAGGTCCGAATGCAGATGCCCGAATTTGTCTCTTTTCTGCAGAGCACATGTGCAATGTGAATCAATGTGAAATTTCTATCAAAATTACTTAACCGAGCAATGGAAAACAGCCGAAGACTCTTTAACGTCAAAGTGGACACTTTGAGGTATGTGTTAAATTACGTCAATGTGTCCAAGGACACTTTGAGGTATGACACCAGCCTGCACCTAAAGTTAGTTTAATAATATCATCGTCATTAAGACATCATCCACCAGCAGGTATTCTATATCATCATGGATAAAAATGTTCAAATCACCTCCAAAATAAGTTTTAATTTTAGAGCATGTTCAGTGGCACTGCAGACCCCACCCTGCCACAGTCAGGATAAAGGTATGATGATAATGGTATGATTAAGTGTCATGTACAAGTGCAGAACCCTCTATTATGTATGCTAATTTGTGACAGACAAAAACTTCTTTGACTGGCTAATACAATGGTTGGTGGATTCTATCAGTGTCATGGGCCTTATACTGACTTTACTTCCTGAACAAGCATACAGTATGCATATTTGGCCAAATTTCGCCAGCATAACTTGGAAATCACATAAAAAGATACCACATAAAAGGACATCCAACTGTATAATAGAAACGTTTTTCCTATAATTCATAAAAATCATTATAATTAATAATATTATACAGTAAAGTTCTTAATCTGTATAGTCAATGATTGGCAATTTCCTTCACATTATTAATATACTTCAGGGAAAATTTTTGGACGAGCAACACGTTTTTTTTTTATAAATATGGGAGGGGGGTTTGCAGAGCATTCCATTTTGAGTTCCAGAAAATGTGGTCACCCTATAAAATTTATAATGCAAATAAAATTTGACTATTGTTCAGTGGAGTACATAACCTCGAGAAGGCACATGATAGTGTCCCCAGACTTGTGCTATGGAGTGTTTCAAGAAAAAAATGGGTTGATGAAGGTAAGGTGACCATTTCTTTATAATGAAAAGGAGGACAAAAAAGATTTAATAAAAAATTACAACATCACTAAATGTAACATTTTACTAATTGAAACAAAAATACACTAATTATGCTTACATCCCGTTTAATTATTTAATTAAATGAGTATTTTCTATTGAATGAATATATTGGAAATTTTGGAGCAAGAAATATACATCATATTGCATTTGACAGTAAGTGCTGCAGCAAGAGTATCAAGTGGTGTGAGACACATGAAATTCTCCTATCCTCAGCACATGTGTTATTTGCTGCATTTACACGTTTGTAAGATGAAGCAAGTGTGTTCGATGAACGTGTGAGCAACAATGCTTTAACCTTTGATAAGGCAATCAAATTACACATTCGCAAGTAAGAGGAGGTGAATGGTAAGGTGAGTATGTTCAGCAAACATGTGAACACCACATTTGTCATTTACCTTGTGGTGTTTTTCGTAACTGTACTGTCACATGACACAAAACAGTTCAATGCGGCATCTCGGAATACAGGAATTAGTTAACAGAATAGATAGTTAAGGCAAATGGCGTAAACGTAAAATTTATGTAGTCAAAGTCTTTTAAGTGATGTTCATCTGATAAACTGTACATACAAAATACCGGCATCGTCAATGCTATAAACAACCAATATAAGATTTGGTGCAGGTGCATGTCACTACCTTACACTACCCTAACAAAAGTCATGGGGCACCACCACATTAATAGAAACACTCAGAAATATACATATTTTAGTATCTTGTTGGTCCACCTTTTGCTGCTATCACAGCATCTACTCTAAGGGGCATACTGTCCACAAGGTTTTGATATGTTGTGACAGATAATTTATGCCATTCTGTGATAAGTGTCATGGACAGTTCAGTCACAGATGTCGGGCGTTCTGCACAAGTGTGCAATCGACGTTCCAACAATATCCCACTGATGTTCGATGGGGTTCAGATCAGGACTCTGTGCATACAGTCAATTTCTCGAACCTCCATTTCATCCAACCATGTGCCTACAGCCCGTGCTTTATGGCAAGGTGCGTAATCATGCTGAAACCGAAAAGGGCCTTTGCCAAAGTGCTGCTAGAGAGATGGGAGTGCTGCATTGTCCAGAATGTCCAGGTAACACTCTGCATTTAGATGTCCATCCACAGAAACGATTGCACTCAGCCCATACACTGAGAAGCACCCCCACACCATCACTGACCCTCTGCCGAACTTCTCCATGGGCACAACACACGTTGGCAGGTAACATTCGCTGGTCGTTCACCATACCCAAACCCGACCATCCAATTGCCAGATGGGGTAGTGGGAATCATCACTCCATTCAACCATTCGCCATTCTTCCAGAGTCCCATGTCGTCGCTTTTTGCACCATTGCAATCTCCTTGCTGCATTGCTAGTGCTGATGTGAGGCTTGTGGGCTTGAGGCTGCTCTGTCATAAAAACTCATTGCATGCAGTTCTCTGCAAAGTCAGGGTGCTCACAGTTGTTCCCATCGACTCTACGAATGATCTCATCAGTTCATCAAGTGACGGTTTGCAGTGACCATTTTATGAAGAGCTCTTTGGTCTCTAGCCGACATGATCTTGGGTATTCCAGTCCTAGGTGGAAAACTTTCCAGGCTCGGATGACGTTGTGAACGGTCGATTTTGGGATGTTTAGGATGGTTGACGTCTCCCTGACAGTTTTGCTTGTGAAATGGCACCCAACAATTGTACCTCTCAGGAAGACTTTTCTTTGCGACATGCTTTCAGCATTCTTGGAAGTATCATCTCGTAATAGTGTACTCTATGTTATATAGTGCTGAGAGGATGCCACCTGTGTTACTGCAAAGGAATGTCACATTTTCATTGCAAATAAGGGTTGTCCAATGACCTTTGATATGGTAATGTTTGTCCACATTTTAAAAATCAAATGGTGTCGGTAAAGACATAGCCTAAACACGTCGATTTGTAGGGCACTAGTAGTTTTTTAATTAAAATAATTTTGTTATGAGATGGTAAAATGAATTTTCAAATATTTAGGAATTTCAGCTTGTCTCCAAACAGAAATCTATCAATTATTCAAGTGTTTAGAACATGCCGTGAAAACACAGGCTGCCCCATATATAATGCTGCACCACGAAATACAGGTGTCATGCAGAGCAAATGTAGTTGTTAGAGTAATTCATTATTCTGCAAGTGCCACAGTGTTGCGCACCAGTCTGGCAGCATGACAGCCTAACTATAGCTACGAAAACGTAAACATAAAAAATTTTAAGCATGCTCAGCTTTATGTTTACGTCGTTTACCCTAACTATCGATTAGTTTTAAAATATCAAAAAGGAGGACATTTAGGAGGACAGTCCCCCATTTGGAGGTTCCTAAAGGAGGATGGTTGGTCACCTTAACATCCTGGACTATTCGAATAAACCCTTCTTCCACCCCATTTTTGCAATAACTCCCAACTACCTTGGTAGGCCTACTTACCATCACTTTATATAACTATAAAACGAACAACTATGTCATTTGCGTTTGCTGATTACAATCCCATCCAAACATTATTTTACATTGTATCGATTTTTTCAAACACCTTTATTTGCACATTAAATTCTTTTGCAGAACATTTGAAGAGGTTTCACGCAACATGCTTTGAGAACCACTGAGCTATGGCATATGGGTCAGTGTTGACCTGTGAGGATGTCACAGAAGTAGAATGCAGGATGCTTAAATACAAATCAGCAGTGGAGGAATAAGGAATACTACTCACCACAGACTGCAGAACACAAAAATTCACTTAACTTAAGTATCCGTAGTTGTGGTGCAAACTCCCTCTTGTGTGGCCTTCTGGAGAAAGGTTCTTGCTTGTTGGCAACTGTTGAATCGTCACTCTTCCTGTGGAGCACCGAAAACAATGGCAGAACAACAGTTAGCAAATAAAAGCAAAGAATATTACAAACAAATTAAAAATTCTACTATGAAAATTCAAATCAATTCCAAAAATAAACAACACATACATATCTTTTTAGGTGGTAAGGAACCGACGTTTTGCAAGAGGATCTTGCTTCTTCAAGGTTAGTTTTACTTTTATAAAGTGCTGTTCTTTAACTTTCAGCAGTTATGCTATCGTCTCTGGAAATGGTTGAGCTTTGTTACCTGAAATAAGGAGTCGAGAGCAGATGGGTTTAATAATGATCATATTGAGGGTATAGAGTGAGAGAGTCAAGATGAAACAGAATAGACCAGTGTTTTTCAACCAGGGTTCCGTGAGGTCCACCCAAGTGTTCCATTAATGACATGGTAAAATATAAAAATAACAATGAAAACACAAGAAACGAGAACAACTTTTGTCTGTCGAAGATGAACTTTGGGTGTATCTCTCAAACATTAGGCCGCAAATTAAACTGCGAATGCTAAAACACACACGTGTATCAATAAATGTTTTTTTTCTGTCACTCTATGGGGTTCCGCGAAAGGTCTAAATGTTCCAAAGGGTTCCGTCCCAATAAAAAGGTTGAAAAACACTGGAATAGACTGATGTAGTATGGGCATGGTTCGTTAGTTCATTACAGAGATGGAGGTTGTTGAAAGCACCCAAGGAATGGGAAGAGTACGTGGGAGCAGATAGAGCATACGGATATGATAGTGTGTTGGGTGAATTGTTTTTTTTTTTTTTTTTTTTTGGATACCGGCCTGTTTGCAGGACTAGAACCCACATGTCCGTCCCTGCCACAGGCGGGATAAGGGTATGACGATGACGCGCCACTACGTTAAACAGTACATTTCAACGCCTGACACCCATTAATTGTTGTTTCGTGAGGAGATAACCCATCTGTTTAACAACCTCCTCACCTTCACAAACGCAGTAGACTTCTCCATCAAAGAGCCGCAAAGTCAACGCATTTCAGCATTGCACATGCGTAGATGTGCTTTATTTGCATCCCTGCTAGTTTTCGTATGGTGTGATCGTCATTGACATATTACAGAAGATCCTTTTTATTTCATGTTTTTCTTTTTCATTGGCGGCCTGGAGACAAATATTAACTGATGTGAAATTAAACAAGAAGACGAAAAAATTTCGTATGCCTGCCTGTCAAGGCTGGGATTACGATTTTACTTCATAAATATCTGTGGTGCTTTTTTGGGCACTTGTCGCGGTTTGACGATACGTTATCAAATCTAAATGCCGATTTAAAATTTTTGTTTTTCGGATCTTTCGCACACACACACACACAAAAATCATATCCCATGTTATTTGAAGTGAATCTAGTTGGTGGTATGCCATGGGGATTTCGAATTCAAGGAGGCATCGATGTGAATGAACCGCTGCGGATTTCACGGGTGAGTTGAATTGCTTATGTAATTACAGTATTCATGATCGGCGTACGGTAGATTCTTTCCACGCTAAACGAAGTAACACTTTCATCATATGACCACGGTATGAAATGAAATTTCATTCTGACACCCATTTTACCGATGATAACCTTCACAATGGTCACCTCCATAATGACTACTGTAGCAAAAAGTTGTTTTTATGACTAGTGGCAATTTACGTTACAAATTTGATTCATATTGAATGGTGTCATTGCGTTGTTATAATTGTACCAGTGACTGAATTGTACTATTTTAGTAACCGAACAGCCCCGAACAAAATTGCATTTCTTGAACACCCGATTCGCACATGTCACTTGATATTTTGAGAATACCTTGAGATGGCGAAAGAAGGTACAGTAATTGCGTTATGGGCACAATTGTTATATTGGTGTCCCATCAGACTGCTATTACGCTGCGCGGCAATTATGCTGCGTTTGCAACCCCCATGCTATGTTAGTTGAAACGCGAATTACTCTAGAATTCATCATCATCATCTCACCCTTCTCCCGCCTGTGGCAGGGTCGAGTCTTTGGGTTCTAATCTTCCACTCCCGCCTATCCCCCAACAAGTCCCCCCCACCCCGCACGCCTTCGTATCCCTTTGCACTACCTGCTCCACCGCTGGTATCTCCTCACCCTCACAATGAATCTCACCCTCTTGCCCCTGACCACTAAAATTGAAAGCTAGGTACTCAGTCTTCTTCATGTTCACCTTATGGGGCCGTCTTTCCATTTCTGTTTTGGCCTTCGAGGCCCTTTTGTGCATCCTCTTTGGACTCCTCACGCCTTCCTACATCATCAGCAAATACCAGACACTGAGGGGCCCATTCCCCTATTCCCATCAACTGCTCATCCATTACTAGAGTGAATGGATATGGGCTAAGTGCTGACACTTGCTGCATACCAACCTGCACGTTGACGCATGCCGTGGTTCCCAATGCTGTCCTTACCCCAGCAATGGAACCATCATACATATCCTGCACTATCCTAACAAAGCCTTCATTAATCCCTCTCTTTCTTAAAACGCTCCATACTACCTGGCTAGGGACACTATCATAGGCGTTCTCCAGGTGATTGAATATTACATGGAGGTCCTTCTTTGCTGCTCTATGCTTCTCTGTAATCTGTCATAGAATGAAGATTGGTTCCATGGTGCACCTACCAGGCATAAAACCAAACTTATTTCCCCTGACACTAGTTTGGTCCCTGAGGCGACAATCTATGACATGTGCCCACAGCTTCATGGAATGGCTCATCAGCTTTATGCCTCTATAGTTTCCAGTCCTGGGCGTCACCTTTGCCATTGAACAGTTGAACTATCCAACTCTTGCCATGCAGATGGCATCCTGTCACCATTTGCTATCTTATTGAAAAGCTTCCCTAGCCATGTAATTCCTGTGGTTCCCAAGGTGTGCCAAACACCCATGGGTATCTCATCAGGGCCTACTGCTTTTGAAGGGCTTAGACTATTTCATCCTCATTTCACTGCTAGTGGAATGAGAGGGTTGCTGTCTGTGCCAGTTTCACAGGAGGCAGCATTTAAGAGGCTGTGGTAGTATTCTCCCCATCTGTTTAATACCCCTGCTGACTGGTAAAGGACCCTACTATTTGTATCCTTGACCATTATGGCCCTGGTAACATCCTTACTAGTTCTATCCTTGGTCTTGGCCAGTGTAAAAACTGCTTTCTCTGGAAACTCCCCTTGTCCCCAGCTTTTCATATAGAGCCTGATACTTATGGTACTTGACCAGGTCAATGGTCCACTGGGCTTTCTTTTTTGCCTGAACATAGACTGGTATGAAACCTGGTCCACTGTTTCCCTCCACCTATGGAAAACCACCTTCTTTAGTTTGATGGCTATTTGCACCTCCTCATTCCACCACCAGGTCTCCTTATCCTGGTAATTGCATAAATACTCTACTGATTCCTAACAGCACCTCTCCAAATCTCTTAATCTTCCTAGCAACCCTGTCCCACCTGGTTGAGAACCTGGTCAACCTGGCTGAGAACCTCTTGCTGGAATTCATCTGCCTTGGTGAGTAACTTCCACCACTTGATAACTGACTCTTTTTCAGGTATGTTTCCTAACTTTTCCCTTCATTAATAATTCTATCATGAGCAACCTATGGCCACTTTCCTTCTAAAATTTTCACTGGGTAGTGCCCAGCAATCTTGGATCTCTGCCCTGTGCTGCTTCCTAACCATGAAAAAGTCTATTTGGGACCTCCCCTGTGGTGACTGGAAAGTGATTAGGTGCTTTTCCCCTCTTACTGAATCACGTATTGACCAATGCAAAGCTTTGTGCTCTTGCTGTGTCAAGGACCTTATGCCCCTCTGGGTTTATCAAACCATATCCCCATCCCCCATGTACTTCCTCATATTGCAGACCATCCTTGCCCACATGTGCATTAAAGTCACCTCCCACAATGGTTAGTCGCTCATTTCCCTTGCCCTGTCTAATTGTGCTGTCCACAGACTGTGCCACCTCATCAAAATCATTCAAAAATTCAGCTTTAGCTGTGTCATCCAGGCCTGCTTGGCAGAGGCGTACCGATGGGGGGGGGAGGGGCGAACCACACCGGGTGACACTATTGCAAAATTTCAGGTCCATCCTTTTCCTACAACACTAAATGAATTTTAGCTTCAGGTTGATTTCACTTATTGCATAGGTGATGTTAGGGTTAATAGGGTTGAGACCCAAAAGCACCTTGGAATTATTCTAAACACTAAGGGCACCTGGAAGGATCACATTAACAAATTGTTTGGGAAGGCTGCGTGTGCCCCCGTTTGGTTAGAAGAGTGCTGAGGACAGCAGAAAGGAAGTAAAAGAAATAGCGTATTTTTTACTGGTAAGGCCAATTGTGGAGTACTTCAGTCCAATTTGGTTCCCCTTTAGGCAGGGTATATCTTGGGAAATTTTAATGATCCAAAGGAGGGCAGCAAGAATGGTGCTGAATTGCTTCTCTCATAGATTGTGTCTCATGCATGATAACAGAATTAGGGTGGACTCACTGTATCGGAGGTGAATTTCTGACAGCATTAATCGTTTTCATAAACTGTTGAAAATAAGGTACAGGAATACTCCAGGTGGAAGCTTATCCCTTGCAGACTATAAGGCAAGTCGCAAAATGAGGCCGCAGGGTGACGCAGCGTAACACAGCCCTGCGAGATTCTGCTAGAAGGCAATCACTGTTACGTTGAAAGTCATTTCAGTTGACGCAAATTGCAAACCTTATGTTGAAAAACTGTGATTCAATGTGTGGTGATTGCCTGCTAGCAGAATTTTGCAAGGCTGCGTTACGCTGCATCACCCTGTGGCCTCATTTTGCGCCTTGCCTTAGGGGGAAATGATCATCCATTCAAATTGAATGAGATCGGGGCCCAAACAGGCTCCTATTACTGGTCTTGTCTTCCAAGGATCATTCGACAATGGTTTGCTCTTAGTGAGGATAATGTGAGGAAGTTTCTGTAAGATGATGCCTTTATAGGGTAAATTTGTCCTTTACAGTACTAAATGATTGCATAGATGGTAGCAGACGATTTTTTGTACTCCGACTGACGAACGTATAACTTATACTCGATACCGGGCCCATTTACATTTATAAAAGTAGAAGTTATATCCCAAATATATCAAAGATTATTACAAGCTGTAGAAATTGGATCACAGATATCACAGAAATTGTCAAATTTATGATGAGTTATAGAAATTAAAATAATTGTAACATCACAGAATTGTCATAATTGTCAAATATAACAGAAATTGTCAAAATTATGATGAATTATAGAAATTGACAAAATAATTGTCAAATTTCTACAATTTGTCATAATCCAATTTCTACAGTTTGTAATAATCTTTGATATATTTGTGATAATTTGTGATATAACTTTGGCTTTTACAAATGTAAATGGGCCTGGTGTCGAGTATAAGTTATACGTTCGTCAGTTGGAGTACAAAAAGTCGTCTCCTACCATCTGCGCAATCATTTAGTACCATAAAGACAAATTTACCCTTTATAGCAGGTATGCAATATATATAGAAGATTAGATGTTAGGCTTCAAGTTCCTTGGTGTTCAGTGGTTTACTAATTAGGAATGAGTCATTCTATCCACTGCCAAGTTGGCCTATCAGGGCTGCCTGCAGTTTATACACTTAGAATTAGAATGCGAATTTTGTATGGGGCACAGTCCAGCTAGTGAATTTTCATAAACTGGTTTGGTTCGTTGATGTTTTAAGGCCCTTCAACTACAAGGTCATTAGACCCCCATCGACTGCATAGTTCTAATGCTGCTCAGACTAGAGACTGTACAGCCACTACACTAATTGAACTATTTTTTGGGTATTAACACAGTAATAGGCCTTCTCCAAGTAAATGAAAAGTTCTTATGACAGTGTTACATGACAGTTTGGGAGGTATTACAAAATCGGTTTTTTCGATTAGTTTTAAGGGTTGGGGAGTAAACCAGGCAATCATAACAGGATGAACCCTTAGGAGGCTGCCCGTGGGAGATGAGGTAGGTGAAAGGACGAAGGAGAGGGGTAATTTGCGGCACTCAACGTTTTTTACCAACCACCGATGTTGATATTGACGTGGGGTTGCGCTGCTTAACTTCAGTGATCTCATGGGAACTGGTGTGTCCAACGCAACAAAAGGTTTATTCAAATAGTTCAGGATATTTATGATGGTTCCTAAGCCAGGGTAAGGACACCTTTGGGAAATTCTGGAGGCTTCCCAGTGAAGGTGGGGTCCACCATTGTTAGCCATTTTACCTCCTCATTCTGGTTATGGACGAGCTGCTGACGGGAGTAGGGCAATGGGCCCCCCACTCCGTGGTATTTGCTGATGATATTGCATAACTTAAGGTACTCGTACCCGAGGAGAGTTTTTCAGGAGAACTTGTCTCCTAACTTGCAAAATTAGGTCTCCTCGCATGTAAAGTGCCAAGAGACCATTAAAATCTCTGATATAAAATGCTCCCCTAACTAACTTTGTGAAACTTTTCTCTCCTCATGTAGACAGCAGGAAAATAAAAAAACTCAAACTCTCAGGAGATCAAAAAGTATTCCAACATGATTGAAATACTTTCTGGTCTCTTGAGAGAGTCCTTCTTGGCTAATAGGGTGAGCCAATTATATTGAGAAGGGAGATATTGAAGTTTTAAATTATTTATTTATTAAAATATTTATTCATTGAATAGAAAATCAAAGAATCTTGTTTTTGCATTTTTGGTTGAATAACTCTTAATATTTCATTGAAATCTTCTAGTTTCATTCTTAGGAAATTGTTGCAGCATTGAAGATCAGAGATTAATAATTCTCTCATCATATTTCTATATGCCCCAAATTGATCTCACCTTGCTATCCAGTCTTTAACCCATGTCCTTCTGTTTCTTTTATTATTTTTATGTTTTCTTATAAGAAGTATTGCAGCACATGCTGCAGCAATTTTTTACCTGTGCACTTACATTTTTCACACACACAGCATCAAATGTTTCTAGAAAACTCCAAGTTTCATTTTGATCTCTTTTGACACTAAAATCTCCTCACAGTGTAAATAGTAAGGAGATAAATCATTAGATCAACTCTCCAGTTGATTCAGGAGAGCTGATCTCAGGAGATATCTCCTGTCATGTAAACAGTTGCAGAGAGTTAGTCTCCTAGAAAAATTTTTTAGCTAGAAAGTTAGGAGACTTTAATCTCCTCGTGTACGAGTACCTTTAGTGTTTCCAGAGAACAAGTAGAGAAAGGAGCGATAGCAGAGAGAGGGCAAAAAAACATGAATAAGACAGTGTTTAGTTTTCAATTGGGGACTGGAAAGTAGCGGTGACATGATCACTAGGGGCCAACTGGTGGAAAAGGTGCAAGAGGTAAAATACTTAGGATCAACGTTCCAAATTAATGGGGAGATAGACTGTGGTGTGACCCAAAAACTCAATTGGGGACGGATGAAGTGGAGACAGGCGAATGGAGTTTTACAGGGCAGTGGTTAGACCAGCTATGTTGTGAATAGGTTGAGGTCGTATGGATACATAATGAGAAGACGGGAGGAGGAGCTTATTAGGTCCATTTCAGGAATGCAGGTGGTTGGAAGCACCAGAGGCAGGGGAAGACTGAAGCAGACGTGGGACATGGAAGTGTGTGGGGTGGATGGGGTTCTGGTGGAAAATAGGCAGTATTGGAGGACTGGAACCCACAGACCCTGCGCTATTACAGGCTGGATAAGGGTTTAATGATGCATATGATATATCAAAATTTCCCATTTCTTTTTAGAGCTATTTGATGCGATAGTTAAAAATATCCCTATCTATCAATGAAGAAAATGTAAGTTTGCATTTTCCTGAAAATATCTACCGCTGAAATTTCCAAACTGTATTAGAAAATGGATGTCCCCCTTCATTAGCTGGCTGTAACTTTTTCCTCAACATTTCCCCTTTATCTTATAGTTGTTGAAATAAAGGAATTGGTTACTTTAAAATTTACACTATACAGGGTGTTTCCTTTAAAGTAACCAATGCCTTTTTTAAAAAAATCTATAAGATATGGGATAAAATGGCTAGGAAAAAGTTATAGTTGACGGAGGGGGACATTCACTTCCTAAAACAGTTCAGAAATTTTGGCAGTAGTTTTTTCAGGACAATAAGATTCCTATTCACATAAGATAATTCATAAGATGGAGAAATGAAATTTATTTTTGAAAACAATGATTTGCAATCATCTCTACTTTCGGACAGTGCCATGCACAACATAAAAGCCATCTCCTGGGACAACAATATAACAATTATGCTGTTTTATGTTGATTGCATTTAAATCGATGTTTGAGACGGCCATAGGCTGGTAATGGTTATGGGAACTATAATCTACAGTTAATATTGTGTGTCTATGTGTTTTTTAAGTACTTGATGTAAGTTTTGAACCTGCTTAGGTGCCATGCTCGACTACTGCGTCAGCGGTTACATATTCGATACTGGATCTAGGTAGCTTCTTTCAGACGGGAAAGAGTTCTCGAGTGAATCTTCCATCAGATGGCACTTGCTCGTAAAAGAACCCTTTCTGCTATGCAACGATTATCATTATCATCACAACACCCTTATCCTGCGGGTTCTAGCCCTCTCCTCCCGTCTATCTCCCAGCAGGTACCAGTCCATCCCACACACTACTAAATCCATATGGACAACCTGCTACCACGCCTGCTGCCGACCGCCTGCATTCCTGAAATGGACCTAACGACGTCTTTCTCCCCTCTTCTCATTATGTGTCCATACCACCTCAACCTATTTTCCCGCATTTTTTGGCGATGCCCACCACCCCCAGCCTCCCTCTGATCTAGTCATTCGCAGTTCTATCAGCTGTCGCCACCCCCCCACTCATATACCACAACATTCACATCTGGGTTACATGCAATTTATTGACTCTCTTCCTCACTGGCTAACACTCTGGTCCATATAGGAAAGCTGGTCTATCCACTGCCAAGTAAAACTCCCCTTTCAACTTAATTACAGTAAAACCTGTCTACATTGAGCTCTTGCCGTTCCGTTCAAAAGTGCTCAATGTAGACAGTTGCTCATTGTATCAAGGTGAGGCAGCAGGATGAAGTAGCGTCAGCTTCTACAGAATCCCCACATACATTAATATGGAAGGTGAATACTGTCTTTTCCATAAATCATTCCATCCATGCATTGTTAGCCTTGATGCTTTCAATTCTCAAAGTGGTAGTAACACTCAGTGATGGATCCAGCAGCAGATATGGGGGCACTTCAAATATTCAGAATCCCTTAGTATAAATCAAGCTAGCAATTACATTAGGTCCTCTACTGCCCCTTAGACAGTATCCCTTCTTCAGTGGTTTAGCCAACTGCAGAATGAACAGCAACTATTGGACTGGCAGTATAGAAGTGGAGATAGCAATGCAAAATGTAGGATCAGTTGCATCAGTTGAAATGTGCCAACCATTGAGGCACTGACGGGGGAGCCATTGCTTCCCCCTTGATCCACCATTGAAACCAGGGCGTTTTCCTGCAGCATTGGTCCTGATATACTGCAGGAATCTTTTCTGTTGGAAGTCCAAAAAGAAACTAAAGACAGAGGCATTCACTTCATCATTAGTGCCACTTTTCCTCAGCAGCATTTTTACATTTAATATCATAATTAACTTATTTATCCATGCTTTTATATGAGCAATGGCTCCACGTAAAATTCAGCTGCTAACTTTCTTTGCAATACACCATTGTCTTACACATTTACTTACAAATTTCTTTTGCTCCAAATTCAACTGTGTACTTTCAATTAGCCTTGGGAAAGTGTTTGAGGAACGTTTTCAAATCAAATTATTTCTATAGGTGATCCAATAGTTGATAGCAATGGGGATTTGCAAAGGGATAATTCAAGGCCCAAATCTTCCAATGTCTGTTGCAAATAGTTTTTCCTTAACTGTTCTAATTTTAGGGCCAAATT
Organism: Trigoniulus corallinus; assembly: GCA_013389805.1. Lineage (NCBI taxonomy): Eukaryota > Metazoa > Arthropoda > Diplopoda > Spirobolida > Trigoniulidae > Trigoniulus > Trigoniulus corallinus. Next base: position 299,736 of record JAAFCE010008833.1, read on the forward strand.
ACAGTGACCAAATTACTAATTTATTTCAAAAAATTCAAAAATTTCGAGATTCTAACACTTTTAGCATGATACAAATAGGCGTTTATGTTCAAACTACAGAAGTTACCTGCTGCTCAGGGACTGGTTTAGAGTGGTCCATGTACAAAGTATGTAGGTGCTTAATGTAAGTGATATTACGTAGTGTAATCTCTATGGGAATGTTTGGTTCCAAAGAAATATGTTCAAATATGCCAGCGATTAGTCCCCCTAGGGTTCGACTGTTAGGGCTAATTGGCCGGCTCCACAACCCATTATTTTAACTCAAATTCAAATTCAATGTAGAGAGGTGGTCATAGTATCAAGGTGCTCAATCTGACAGGTTTTACTGTAATTAGGACCCTGCTATCACAGGACTACTACGCAACGAGTAGCCTACATCAGTGTTGGCGAACCTGTGACTCACTGCGCAATTTAAAGTGACCCGAGCGTCAATCATCTAGTTTATCATCTCATAAACAACAGACGTGAGAGCAGGTTGTCCGTATGCAGACCAGACCCTGCCACAGGTGGGATAAAGGTATTATGATGATGGTTTCTATTTGCTAGTTTAGTAAACTTTATTCATTATTACTAATAATTTATTTGTATTCATCAAATTAATTAGTGCTTGCACCTGACCCGTGGACAACTTTTTGCTTTTTTTTTGGGGTTGGTGCGACCCGTCTTCAAAAAAAGGTTCGCCACCACTGGCCTACATCATAAATTTCCCAGCTGTAGGAGCTCGCCTCCTGTCGTCTGTGGAGTGTCGCAACGAACGGTAGGCAGACGATAAATCAGAGGTTGTGACAATAGGTCGGCTACCGGCTGTGTGGAAATGCCTTTCGACAGATCGCCATGTGTCCCAGTGGGACAAAAATGGGATTATGCCATGAACGGGAATAGAGTTAGTAGCTGTTTCACTGTGGCTTTTCTTGCTCTAAGGTTTGAATTCCAATATGGTCTCTGAATGGACATGAGGATCCCGAGCAAAGCTGCAACCCCTATGCTTATTCATGATCGGATTTGTGTTCGTTAGAGGATTCCACCGACGCCAGGGGTGAGCTCTTACACGTCGGAATTTTGCTTTATCTACTGGTTGCATAGTAGAGAACGATGCCCGTTTGATATATTTCAACGACTTTTCAGATTATTTTATAACTTTATTCATATACGTGGGAAAATGGTCTTGCTTCTGAAGATGACGTTAAAGAGAGTGAGTGTTTGTCAGCAGCTCAGCGAGATGGCTTACTTTAGTGGTTCTCAGACTTTTTGAAGTCAGGGAACACTAAACTGACATTTTACTAGCACGGAACACCTACAATTCAACATAAACTTTAAAGCGGGTTGTACACTTTCTACACTTGGTACTTACTACATCATCATCATCCCCTTATCAGTGGGTTCTAGCCCTCCACCCCCGTTTATCTCTCCCCCAGTTCTTCGTCCACCCCACACACTGTCATATCCTTACAGACAACCTGTTCCTACGTCTGCTTCGGTCTCCCCCTGCCCGGAGTTACGTTGGACACACCAGTTCTTGTCTGATCACTGAAGTTAAGCAACGCAAGCCCAGTTAGTACTGTCATGGGTGGTCGCTCGGGAAAGCTGGATACTGCTAATACCCAATAATCGTCGCATTAGTGTAGTGTCTGTGCAGTCAATGCATTAGAACTATGCAGTGGACAGGTCTCTAATGACCTTGTAGTTGACGGGACCTTAAACAACAACAACTGCCCCGGGTGCTACTGACCACCTTCATTCCTGGCAAGGACCTAACGAGCTCCTCCTCCTCTCTTCTCATCACGTGTGAATACCACCTCAGCCTATTTTCCCTCATTTTTCTGCGATGTCCACCACCCCCGGCTACCTGTAAAATGCCCATTCCTAATTCTATCAGCTCTCAACACGCCACACATGTGCCACAGCATTCGTATCTCGACTACTCGCATTCGCCCTCACTGCCCAGCACTGATCCATATAGCATAGCTGGTCTAACCACCATCCTGTAGAACTTTCCTTTCAACAAGATTGGGATCCTCCTATCACACAGGACTCCGCTTGCCTGTCTCCACTTCAGTCACCCCCTCCGCCAATGATTCTGCGGGTCACATCAGAGTATCTCTTCATTGCTTTATGTGTGCATTAAATTTTTTTGCGGAACACAAAGTTGTTTCACGGAACACGCTTTGAGGACCACTGGGTTACTTGACTTCCTGATTGCAAGTTCGAAATACCTCAGACATTTATTTAATCCGAAATTTCTTTGGTAAAATCTCTTTTATTATATACCATAATTATTGTAATAAACGGCGCGCCGTTTATTTTTTCAAAGGCCTTTTTGTTGCGCCGTTTATTTGAGGGCGCCGTTTATTATTTTTTTCAATTTATAAATTGAAACTTTTTAGCCGGACACGTTGATTTCCTTAATTTTGATTTTTGCTGACGCCACTCTCGAATCTGAATTTATTGGCAAAATGAAATTGAGAAATATAATTAATGGTTCATTTAAAATTTCAATCCTTACCCTAGATTTAGATAACTGTAGAGGTTTAGCCACAGCACAATTACCATCATTCTCAGCTGCAGAATTATGATTGCCAACGTTTTTAATGACACATTTGCCAAATGGTTTGCAAGCAGTAGAAACAACTCTCAGCCAGAATTTGATAGGGATTTGCCAGGAGGAATGGATGAGGTTATTATCACTAGGGAGGGAATTGAGCAACTACTCAGTAAGTTACCAGTATATGAGGCCATGGGTCCTTATGATGCTTCGCCATTTATTTTACAGCGACTTTCTGGGATTATCTTCTGGGATTAATTTCTGGGACTTGGTGGAAAGTTTTAAAAAGTCATTAGCCACAAGCATTGTTCCATCATCATGGAAACTGCCAAACATGATGCCCATTTTCAAGTCTGGGGACATGGCAAACCCTAAGTGTTATATACCAGTTTCATTAACAAGTGCTGTATCCAAGATTTATGAACACATCTTATTCACATCTATAATAGGATACCTGGAAAAGAAGGGCATCCTTAGCAATAATCAACACAGGTTTAGGAAAGGCAGGTCATACAACAGCCAAATGGCTTGCTTGATGGATGATATTCAAAGCGGGATTGATGAGATTCATAGCAGAAAGCAAGTTGATGTTGTATTTTTGGACTTTGAACAGGCTTTTGTCATGGTGCCCCATGATAAACTGGTCTCAAAAATGTCCAACTTAGGGATACATAGTAATGTTGTTCAATGGGTAAGGCCCTATCTGCTTGATAGAAAACAGAAGGTCATTTTCTAGGGTAGTTCATCTCAGTGGAAACCAGTGATGTCAGGGGTTCCTCGGGAGCGGTGAGTTGCGTTGGACACACCAGTTCTCGTCTGATCACTGAAGTTAAGCAACGCAAGCCCAGTTAGTACTGACATGGGTGGTCGCTCGGGAAAGCTGGGTACTGCTAATACCCAACAATCGTCGCATTGGTGTAGTGTCTCTAATGACCTCGTAGTTGACGGGACCTTAAACTCCAACAAAAAACAAACAACAGGGGTTCCTCAGGGTAGTGTATTGGGTCCTTTGTTGTACATTCTCTATGTGAACGACATGGGGCTTGATATTAATTCCATCTTTGAACTATTTGTAGATGACACACGTTGTTTCCTCAGGTATTAGATGATGGGTTATCATCCTGTGTGCAATTACAACAGGATCTTGATAGGATTTAGAATTGGTGTGTAAAATGGGAATTGCCATTAAACCTGAAGAAGTGTAGGGTTAGGGTTGATATGGTTGGCACCCACAAACACCTTGGAATTGGCTTAAATTGGTAAAGTGATTGGGAGGGCTGGTCAATTCCTCCATCTGATTAGTAGGGTCCTTCAGGACAGCACAAAGGAGGTAACAGAAACAGCATATATTTCATTGGTACACCCAATTTTGGAGTATGGCAGTCCAATTTGGTTCCCCTTCAGGCGGAACATATCTTGGGAGGTTGAAAGGATTCAAAGGAGGGTAGAAAGAATTGTACTCGATAGGTTTTCTCACATATCTGCCATGATTAGGGAACAAGGGTGGGACACATTAAACCAGAGGCATATATCTCACAGCATTAGCCTTTTTATAAGACTGCTGCTGCTGGGATGTAATGGACCTTTGGCTGGAAGTGTTTCCCCAGCTAAGGGTAAGGGAAGAAATCATCATCCATATAAATTGAAAGACGTTAGGGCATAGACAGACTCATACTACTCGTCATTTTTGCCAAGGTTCATTCGACAATGGAATGGCCTTGGAGAGGATAAGGTGGAGAGCTTCATCCAAGGAAAGCCAACCATTGCTAGTATTGTGTTAGGGGAGGCACCTGAATTATAGCTTAGGGTTTTAGGAGTATTAGTTTATCATAAGTAGGATTGATAGTTAGTCTCTCCACTGCCATATTGGCCAAAGAAAAGGCTGCTTGCAGTGTAGTACATTAGAATTAGAAATAAAATTAGTTACTGTTAGAAGACTGAATTACAAGATAGTGTTTTAAGGATGAAGTCAAGAAAAGGAAAAAATGGACAAAGTCCAAAAATTTACATTGAAAAGCCGTTTGTTGTGAGAGAATTTGAAAATGCTTTTGGGGACTCCTTGAACTGAATAAATTTCAACATGTCCACCTTGCTGAAGATCAGCCGCTGTGGGTTTACAGAAGTTTCACCCCCAACGTTTTGCCCCGGATATGTGGGATGGTAAATGGCCGTTTTTGTTGTTCTATTTACTGTAATAATAATTTTAATAAGATAACAAAAAACAGAAATTAAGCAAGACTCACATAAAAAAATGCAAACATAAACTAAAATTCGAAATTTTAGGCTATGCCTTTCAGAAATTCTATTAAATTCCTATCGTTGATGTCATCCACAAAGCATTGAATTCTTGCCAAAATTGTTGAATTTTTACCTTATCTATTCCTTGAAACACTCAGGAAATTGTCTGAACGAACAATGCTGTTTTTCTAGGTAAAAGCCGAATAACAAAAATACGGCCATTTGCCCTCCCAGGGGCTAAACATCCAAAGGGCGGTATGTTTGGGGGCAAAACGTCCGAACGGCAAAATGTGTGGGGGCGAAATGTTGGGGGTGAACGTTCCGGATCCCACCTCTGTGACCTGATGTCTGTGCGATCACTTTAGGGCAATTGTGAAGTGTCTACATATGTGTACATGTCTGCTCAGAACAAGGAACAGGGGAGGGAGAGCGCTTTGAATGCCTCTTGCCCCAGGCGCCATAGTTGAAGTTATGCCACTTTCTGGGATTACTTTCTGACTGACGGAAGGCGCACTTAAGTTCTCACTGTAAGCAGGGCCCACCCCGGGCGCGCCACTCTGTGCCCTGCAACAGTGCTCTTATCCAAATGGCATTGAAGTGTGCAAAATAGCCGTGAACACAGAACAGAGCATTATATTTGCAGTTGAGCAGTCTGTTCCATGTTGAAAGCTTGGAAGTTTCTTTTTGTTGTATTGAAAAACATCATCATCATGCCCTTTACCCGCCTGTGGCAGGGTCGGGTCTGTGGGTTGCAGCCAAACACTCTCGTCTACCTCCCATCGTGTCCCGGTCCACCCCACACACACTGCTTTTTCCTTACAGACAACCTGCTCACACGTCAACTTTGCTCTCCCCCTGCCCTGGGTGCTACCAACCGCCTGCATTCCTAGTATGGTCCTAACGAGCTCCTCATCCCCTCATATCATTACTTGTCCATACCACCTGAGCCTATTCTCCCTCATTTTTTCAGCAATGTCCATCACCCCTAATCCCATCACCATCATTCCTAATTCTATAATCTCTCCACACACCACTCATTTACCACAGCATTCACATCTCAGCTACTTGCATTCTATTGATGCAGCTCTTCCTCACTGCCCAAAACTCTGATCCACGTAGCATTGCTGGTCTAACCATCACCCTGTAGAACTTCCCTTTCAACTTGCCTGGGACCCTTCTATCACACAGCATTCCTCTTGCCTGTCTCCACTTCAGCCACCCACCATTGATTCTACAGGTCACATCAGTGTCTATCTCCCCATTGCTTTGGAACTTTGATCCAAAGTACCTTACCACTTGCACATTCTTCACCAGCTCGCCTTTCACACGTATGTTCCTGTTATTTTCCTGACTCTCCCAATTTAAAGCTAATTATTCCCTTTTCTTCATATTTATCTTTAGCCCTCCATTTTCCATCACTCCTCTAATGTCGTTTAGACCCTTCCCTGTCTGTTCTTCTGCTGTCACTAAGTTTTCCAATATCATCAGCAAATACCAAGCACTGATGGACCCTTACTCCTACTCCCGTTGGCAGTTCGTCCATAACCAGGATGGTAAGGTATGGACTAAGTGCTGAACCTTGATGCACCACGACTTTCACTGGGAAGGATCCATTATTCCCCTAAGGTGCTCTTATCCTGGCTATGGAGCCTTCATACATTTATACTGTATTTATAATGTATTTCTCTGGACGCTGGTTCTATCCCTGAGGCGACATTCCATTACTCTCTCCCACAGCTTCATGGAGTGGGTCATTAGCTTTAAACCTCGGTAGTTATTGCAATCTTGGACATCCCCTTTGCCCTTGAAGAGCGGTACTATCCAGCTCTCACGCCATTTAGATGGGATTCTGTCTCCACCACCTATCCTATTGAGAAGTTTCCCTAGCCACATCGTGCCTGTCGTCCCTAGACTATTCCACACTTGAATGGGGTTATGCCTGGGCCTACAGCTTTTCACCCTTTCATCTTCCTAAGTGCCCAGTCTACTTCCTCCTCTGTTACACAGTCCACCACCCCAGCTGATGTAGGATAGGTGCCGGGGTCCTCATTTCCCCTAGCATTGAAGAGGTTTTCCAAGTATTCCTCCCACTTCTTCTTTACCTCCAGCCAGGAGAGTAAAGAGGAAGTAGGAGGTATATCTTTGGTTGCTGTATCTCTAATCTTGGCCAGTTTAAAAATTTCTTCTTTCCTTTCTTGGTATTGAAAAACCATTACATTAATTTATATTTATTATTAATTAAATCATTGGATGGTATCTGATAGCATGAGCTTCCTTATATTTTAACTGCACGAATATCGCTCAACTATGCATACCAATGCAAAACTGAAAATGGTCACAAAGTGTGGCCAAGTTGCGTTGGAAACACCAGTTCTCATGAGATCACTGAAGTTAAGCAACACAAACCCACCTTAGTACCAACATGGGTGGTTGGTAGAGAACGTTGGATGCGGCAAATTTCCCCCTCATACATTTCCTACACCTACTTCATACTCTCCCGCCAGCAGGCTCCTAAGAGTTCGGCCTGTTATGATTGCTTAGCCTACTCCCGATCCCGTTAGCTACAATTAAGCTACAAATAGCATGGGCAGAAACTAGCAGATTCCTTTGACGTATCGACAGAAAGCGGATCGTGTCCGCCAGTGCTCCACATTCCACAATATGCCGTGGTTTGCCGTTCAAACTGGCCGCTGGACACAGTCCTGTGAGGATATTTCTTGTTTGGTAAAGCACAGCGTTGCCGGTGTGGAGCCATCATGACACCAAATAAGAGAGTCATCTATTTTGGCTCGACGTCACCTGTCATGTTGCCCGACTGGTGCGCAACACTGTGGCACTTGCCGAATAATGAATTACTCTACAACCACGTTTGCTCTGCGTGACACCTGTACTTCGTGGTGCAGCAATATATAGGGACAGCCTGTGTTTTCATGGCGTATTCTAAACAGTTGAATGATTGATTTATTTCTGATTGGGGACAAGCTCAAATTCCTAAATATCTGGAGATTCATTTCACCACCTAGTAAAAGAATTATATTAAATTGCCATAATTATTTTAATAACGGCGCGCCGTTTATTACTTTTGTCAATTTTTAGAAGGAAACTTTTTAACCATACAAGTTGATTTCATTAATTTCGATTTTTGCTGACGCCACTATTGATCTGAAGTTATTGGCAAAATGAAATTGAGAAAAGTAATCAATGGTTCATTTAAAAATTCACCGTCTAACCATCATTCGCAGCTGCAGAAATTCCCAAAAATTTAAATGCTAAAGAATACTTTCTCTTTAAAACTTTTCTTTCAACAATATATGCACTAAAGCTTAGTTTACATGAGCATACAACTTGCGCCAGTACTGCCGATTGTAACTTGTGCAAGAATTTACATGAGTAGCGAAAATTTGTGCAAGTAGTGTCTAAAAAAGCTATCTGGAGGGCACTTGCAAGCAAATTATTGCACTGATATTTACACCATATAGTGGACAGTGTGATTGCTTGCTTGCATTCCTCAGAAACAAAAATATCATTATAAACAATTTTAACAATTTTAATGCAGTGGTTAAAGCAAATGAATGTTTTGCTCTTTATGCACTACATATGGCATTTAAACTTTACACAGTTGCTACACAGGGGTACAGGAATACCCCATCCATCCTTATTCGAATAATGAAAAGTAATTAACCACCCATCTGTGACTTATTAGGAAGTTAAACCTATCATGTGAAAATACTGTGAATCGCATTGCACCAGGGTCACCCACACAATACAGAGGAGGAAGAAAAACCCTGGGGTACACCAGTACCTCTGTTCGTGCATGAGCCTGACTTCTTATTGCATTATAGTTATTGTGCAATAGGTCGGACACCATGCAATATTAAAACTGACAAAGCATTAATTTACCTGCCAAAATTTATATTTCCGTTGTAAGATGTGGAGTTGGAACAGTGGGGTAGGCCGGCATCCCCCCACAGACAACCAGCTAGTATTCCTGCGGGTTCCATATTCCTGGCTGGGGTGTTCCCAGTCATAGCATGTTCAATGTACCCATGGACCCAACCTTACCACATGCTGGATAAGGGTGTGATGATGATACCAGTACCCCTGTGTAGCATTAAAGGGTTAGCATTAAAAAAATTGAAGTTAACTTGCATGATCACTTCCATACAGTTGTGCCATTTATTATTTTTTTGAGCTGAAAGGTGCGCCAGTTATTGGAGGGCGCCGTTTATTAAAATAATTACGGTATTTCATATTGCATCGAACACACGAATACATCAGTTATGTTCGTCTGCTAAACTGTACACAAAAAATAGCGGCAGCGTCAATGCTTAAATTGACTAACATCAAATTGGCATATGCGCGTGGCACTACCTTGTGTCCGAATTTTAAAAATCAAATGGAGTTCGTAAACATATAGCCTAAAACGCGTTGATTTTTAGGGCACTAGTGGTTTTTTTTAATTAATATCATTTTTTATTAGATGGTAAAATGAATTAACAGATATTCAGAAATTTGAGCTTGTCCCCAAACAGAAATTTATCAATCATTCAACATGCCGTGAAAACATTGGCTCCCCCTATATAATGCTGCACCACGAAGTACAGGTGTCATGCAGAGCAAACGTGGTTTTAGGAGTAATGCATTATTCCGCAAGTGCCACAGTGTTGTACACCAGTCTGGCAACACAACATTAAATTGACATGCCCTAACTATAGCTACGTAAAAAATTGTAAGTAGGCGCAGTTTTACATTTACGTCGTTTGCCCTCTCTACTATCTATTAACCCTTAAGTAGGCGCATGGGTTTTGACAGCCAATTCAAATGCATAAAAAACAGAAAGCATTATTTTTCAAACCTGCCATACCCAGTAGCTTCATATTTTTGATTGTCATTTCTAATTCTGTGGGGGCTTTAGCTGCTAAAACACACAGAAATGCAGTTTTTAGGGAAATTGACTCCATGCGCTCACTTATGTAACTTTCCATCTCTATTGGACTTTACATGTAATGCAGGATTTTCATGATTTTACATTTTAGTTTTACATTGAATTTACATTGAATTTCCCAAACATGCACTTGAAAATTAGTTTTTTTTTTAACTATTTTGATAATTTTGTAGCGAAATTTCATCTCTTCATTAAAATAGTAAACATTATGTATTCTTATTTGCAGCTGTTATGTTTCAAAACCACTTGGTTAATATAATATTCATAATTTAATGTGGGGTCTCTGGTGACCCCATGTGTCCAATTGTGTGATTTTATCAGTGCACCTACTTAAGGGTTAAGTGAAGTTTGCCAATCATTCAAACATCATGACAGACCCATTCCACGTATGGTAGGGTCGGTTCCATGGATCAGCATTTCTCAAGGATATTTTGGTATCTGGAAAGCACTGGGTTTTTTCCCAAGTGGGCCTCAATCAGGCATAGAGGACGAAATCATAGCCATAGAGGACGATATCAACTGCTGAATTTGTTGAAACTATATGTTTAGGTAGACAGCAGTATTACTAAGGCAAATATCCACCTCCCAAAATCAGTGAGCTGGGGCAAAGTTCGGTAAATACCTTCAGGAATGTATTTACCCCCAGAAAAAACTTGATACTGTATCTACGAGGTGTGTGAGAAAAGTAATGAGACTGATTTTTTACTGAGCAAAGTTTTTGTTTTTTTTAAACATCAATATTATCTCCTTCAAAGTAGTTCCATTTGGCAGCTATGCACCAGTGGAGTCATTGTTCCCACTGTTGGTAGCAGCGATGGAAGCCTTCAACTGGTAGGGCATTTAACTGGTTGGTCACAGTCTTTTGAATGTTCTCCAGAGTTCCAAAATGACATCCTTTTAAGACATGTTTCAATTTTGGGAAAAGAAAAAAGTCACAAGGACTCAAATCAGGTGAATAGGAGGTTGAGGAACAACAGGAAAGCGTTTTGAGGTCAAAAATTCCCTAATGGCAACAGCCATGTGACATGTGGCATTGTCATGATGAAGCATCCACTTGTCTGAAATGTCTGGTCTCACACAAACCACTCCTTTCCTGAGCCTTTCAAGGCAACGTTGGTAAAATACTTGATTACCATGATACCTCTACTGTCAAAAAAGCAAATCAGCATTGTTTTCATCCTTGATTTGCTCATTCGACACTTTTTCGGTGAAGGAGAGGATCGAGTGTGCCACTTTTCTCTTTGTACTCAAATATCCAGGATTAGCACCTTGATCAAATGACTGCAGAATTCTTGGTCATTGTCAATCCGTTTTTGGTACCATGGAGGTTT
>JAAFCE010008833.1:320669-344133 GCA_013389805.1 Trigoniulus corallinus
TTTACACCCCCACCATGATGATTGTCTTTCTGGGCCCTAATGACTGTAGTAGTCGATGGGCCCTAAAACGCAAACATACAAACAAAACAAACAAACTCGTTGCACACTTTCAGTCTTTCATTCTGCACTCTTTGCTAAATTGACTGTGAGAGGTGAAAGAAGCAACCAGTCTTCTCAACATTGGGAAATTCACTATCGAAGGCCTGAATTGCAGCCTGCTCAAAATCAGTCATTCATTGCTGTGGCTGGAGTCCAGGATGCAGGTTCTTAAGCTACTGAAGCAGACATTGAAATGTTGTTCTGGTGTAAAATAGAACAACTGGGTAAAATGTAAAGCTTATCTGTAATTAGCTATGCACTGTACATTTTCAGTGAACGAAATCGATATGTGAAATTTTCTATTAATTTTGTAATTAACACATCAGTATTGTTCTCACACAGACAAAAAGCTGCCTCTAAATTTTGGCGCCACCCTAGAGCAGGCCCTGAATTGCAATAGGTGCCTTACTGTGCATTTGAAAATGCCCATGTTAGGTATTTTAGCCAACTGCTGATTTCACTGTAACTGTTGGTCTGACAGTATAGAAATGGGGATAGCAATGCAACAATGCCTCATTAGTTGCAAAGTTGAATCATGTATCAGCTGAAATATGCGCCCAATTGAGGCACTGAGGGCAGAGCAATTTCTGCATTGCCCCCCCTCCCTCTGGATCAGTCTGTAATCCCCTGACGTCCCTACCACCTCCACTTTTCCTTACCCCCTTACCCCACGATTCGCCTCATCTGGTCTTACTTTTATGGCGGCTTGGCGTGAGCCCCCAACCCTGCTAGTAATAAATTAATCAATCAGCCCCTGGTTGATAGTGATTGACATATACTATTAAGGGTCCTTCAGCAGACTGGTGTGTGACGGTCGTTTTTTATATTCCCTCATTGGTTCGTTTAAAGAAACTTTGCAATTCTGAACTTCATTATGATGACTCATACGACTAATATGGAATAATAATATATTGAGGTGTCACATCTGGGTAATTACTACTGTGTTATAAAATGATGCACCTTGATATACAGTATAATGTCTGATGTTGCTATTCATTTTAGGGGTATGCACTGACGGTGACTTATTGATGCAAGTGGTTTGGTTTGTGAAGTATCATCATCAATCTCGTTAGTGAATGCACCATCAAACAGCTTCAAACTGTCTCTGCAGATTGCAATGTGAATTGAATGTCACGCTGAGACGCTTGGTTTTAAAACTTGAAGAACGTCTTATCTACCTGATATTTACACACCTTAACGTTTTTTCTAACTCCATCCAAATAACTTCTCAGTAATAATACCTTCATAGTATTATTTTCATGCGTTTGTTTCAGTTGTAAAATTTTTAAAGTCCTTAACAAATAAAATATTTTGATAATTGATATTTATCGTGAAGACCTGCCCCGGTGGCATAATGGATAGCACGTTTGGTAACTGTGTTAGTACTTCTTTTATTTCTAGGTTCAATACTAGACTGAGCTGAGTTGGCTTCTTTTGGGAAAGAGAGAAACCCTAGTGAGATCCCAACCTAGGTCCCATGTGCATTTGTATGTAAAAGAATCAGAGCTCTGCTATGCAACGGGTAGGTGAGACAGAATTCCCAGGTGTGGGAGCTGCCCTCTGGCGTCAGTGAAATGCCCTAAAAAAAGTACCCTGACGATAGCAAAGCATAGGGGTTGCAGCTTTGGTTGGCAACCTGCAGCAGAAAATCAATGTCCAATATAGCGCCCGTTTGTCCATTCAAAGGGTCAAGGTGGCTACCCAACCCTGCCATTGCTGGGAAAAGGAATAAAAGTTGTAGTTGCTTTGATATTTATCATGAAGAACTTGAGATTTAATAACTGCTTCAAGACGTTGTGGCATTGAGCACTGGCTTACGCAATTCTTAATTATTATTTGAATTTTTAAGCAGTGTATTATGGTTGGGGTCATTGTCTTGTTGAAAGTGAAATGTGTCCTTGAAACATAACTTCCTGGCACTTTTAAATGGTTCAAAAACAATGCCTACTTAACGCGTGGGCTCATTGTGCACTTGCCTGGGGTCCCCACCCTGGGTATGCCAAGAGATCATTTAAGTTTCGTCTCATAATTATCAACACACACATGAAATGTTGATGTGCAAAGCATTTGTTATCACCTGGAGCTATGGATTTTTTTGAGGCCTTGTACCAGTTCTGCAGAACATTGTCTCACTGGTCTTCATAATGCATGTGGCTAAATTCTGTTGTCCATCATCCTTGCTACCAACAAGGATGTCGCCTGTATACGTATAGATGGAAGGAAGGTCTCCTTGAACCATGTCCATGAACTGTTGAAATGTTTGATCTGCATTTTGGAAATCAAAGGGCATTGTAACATACCCAAGCAATCCAAATGGCATAATAATCACAGTTTTGGAAACGTCTTATGGTGCGTTGGGAATATGATGCAAGGCCTTGGTCAAATCCAGTTTACCGAACACGTGCCCCATGGCATTGTGAGCTGAACTTCATTAAATGAGGCACTGGATGACAGTCTGGAATAGTCTGAGCAATCAGTGCCCTGAAGTCGCCCACAAGTCTCCATTTGCCATCTTTTGGTACCATGTATAATGGACTAGAAAAGGACTACATTAGACTACATTAGACTGCATGGGATCCAGACGCCTGGCATGAGCGTGACAGGGGGTCCAAAAGTTGTTATAATATGATGGAAGACATCATGCAGAACCTGACCCGAAGCTGGTTTTGGTACTGCAATGTCTTTAAACTCTTTCAGTAACAACTTATAGGGCTGGTATGATGGAAGACAGCCCCTGATAGGAAACTGAATGCTGTAGGGTGATCCCAAGAATATCAAGACCTGTTATCAGATCACTCAAAATCTGGCGACCCACATAAAAGACTAGCCCAAAATGAACTAAGAAATCGCCACAAATAATTGCACAAAAAGCGTCCTCAATGACAAATCCCACGGTAATGCTTGCTGCAGCCCTAAATCTGAACATATCTGTTGATTGCCATATGTTTCAATAGCTGATCGATTGGCTGCAAAAAGTTGCAAATCTTGAGGCTTGTGAGGAAGAGGAAAAATGTTCAATCATGGGAATATGCTAAGGTCTCCAGTATCAAACAAAACCCTCTTTTGAAGAGTTGTTTTGTCAAACACGAAAAATAGGCACTGACACCTTCATTACCCAACTCTAGAAATGAAGGGCGTCTCAGTTTTCCTGGGTGCAAGGTGTACGTTCCATTTCTTGTCAACCTTATCAAAAGTTATATGGTAGCAGCTGGTGGTCTGCTTCTGAAGGGCATGATCCCCCAATCAGCTGATCCCCTACGTCATGAGGAAGAACGATAACAGGAGCCATTCTATGAGTTAAGATTACTACAAGGACATGTAGTTGATGACAAAGAGTTCAAACATGCAGTCAGATCATCTACCCAAGAAATAAGCCTTAACACTTCACTATTTGATGTACTAGATGAACTGCAGAGTTGTTCTTCTTAAGAGTGAGTTGACTGTTGTGGGGGCACCATTTAGATTATTAACCATGGCACCCACATGATAAACAGCATGGTTGATAACTTCAAAAATTTTATCAGCTGCATCAGCTAACTTCTCGATAAGTGTACTGGCTTCTAAAGTTGCCAACACAATCCTAATCTGCTGTGGTAGCCATGATAAAAATAGTTCTTGAATGATAGAGACATTCCCAGCTGAAACATCCCCAGCCAACTTTTGCAATCTAAGGAAATAATTGCAACGGTTTGCAGTCTCAACGCTGAACATCTGTTAGCAGCTTTTGAAATTTTTTCTGTTGAAATAATGCATTGCATTTAGTAACTTCAGCCTTTGAAAACTTATATGAATCAACAGGTGGTTGGTTCAGTATGGCGTCACTCAAAACACCAACTATCTCAGGCGGAAGGTCATCCACTGTGAAGTCGAACTTCTTTGAATCTGACCAAATTTGATGGATCCTAAAATGGTATTCAATCGTTGCAAGCCACATTTCTGGCGCCAAAATGTTGGAAGCTTAAACAATTTAGTATACGCTGCATTAATAGATTGGTCTTCACCACAAGACAACCCATAATTTACAGAAAAAGTTGGAATTTGTGGGGTAAGATCCATTTCATTTGGTATTTCAATGGTTTATTTTTGCAAAATTTATTAACTCCACGTTAATTATACTAATGGGACCCCATTAAATAAATGAAGATAACTTCAAGATGTGTCCTGCCATCCAGACACTCAATCAAACCGATAATTAAATATCACATACAGTGATGATATTAGCAGTATCCCAAAAAGAGAGGTAATTGGAGTGTAAATGATCCCAAAAAAAGTTTTTTTTTTAAATTGTAGAACACACTTCTTTAAAACGATCATGTCTGGGTCACCAATTGTGGTGGATGGATATTCCATTGTGTTCCACCACTTTTGTTAGTTACTGTGAAATACCAGTAATAAATATATTTATTACCCAAAAACAACTAGAGGATAACTACCTTAATGGAATAATTAACTAATATATTAAAAGTAAATTAACATGAACTTCAATGAGGCTGGATTAAAACACATCTGCACTACACTGTATCAAGAAAAACAACTGAACAACTTAGAAGACTAGATTCTAAAAATATGATAATATGAATTTGAATGATTTTGAATATGAAAATTCAAAATCTTGGAGTTCATGTCAAACTTTACAAGGGACACACATCATGCAGGAGATGCACATATGACGTATATCAAACACTACAAACGTATGTCACCATTATTTTCTTGTCCTTACTAAATGAACGCTAAATACTCTGGCTTCTTTATGTTTATCTTTAGTCCTCCCATTTCTATCTCTTCTTTACTGTCGTTTGGTCCCTTCTCAATCTGTTCTCTGCAGTCACTAAGTTTTCCAACGTCATCAGTAAATGCCATGGTTTGACATGCATTGTTTTCCTTGTGGCCTGTGATTTTTTTTTCATTTTGTGAAAACTTTAAAACCTCTTCTGGGTGAAAACCATCTTTTTCAAGACAGGTTAGCACCAACATTTCCAGCAAAACGTAGGGCTGTTGTTGAGGTGGTGTTATAACAGGTGAGGAACTTACTGCGAGGCTGGGCATTTAAGCCTAACCTCATGAGATTTTCTGCTGCTCCCATCGTCTACATTGTCAGGGACCACACTGCGTTTGCAGCCTTGCACCGACCCCCCACAGCATCAATTATCTTAAATTCTTAGTAGTATTATTATGTTTATTATTATTGTTATCATTATTATTATGTTTATTATTATTGTTATCATTATTATTATTTATTTATATTATTAGCATTATTAGTATTTTTGCAGTCATAGGATTGCATCTATCCTGTGGGGTAGGATGGCACCCCCCACAGGTAACCCTGTCACTATTGCTGTGGGTTCTAGGCATCTGGCTGGGGAGCCCCCAGCCAGAGCTGTCCTATTGAGTAAGGGAACTAGGCTAGGGGTTAGGGACATAGAATGTGGGGACCATTACAGGAAAACCAGGGGAATTTGTAAACACCCTGAAGCATAGAAGGGTTAGTGTCACCTTACTCCAAGAAACACGTTGGAAGGGGAACCAATAATGGGAACTGGGAGAGGGATACAATTTACTATACACAGGTAGTTAGGAGGGGCATAATGGTGTGAGTATTGTATTGAGTAAGGAATTGCAGCAGGGGCTCACAGTCGTCCATAGAATCAATAGCAGGATTATTCTAGTTACTAGTGCTTATGCTCCCCAAGCAGGCTGTGATGAGGCCATCAAAAGGGATTTTTGGTGGGATTTTAATGAGGTGGTACAGTCAGTAGATAACAGAATAAGATGGGGAAAGGGATCTGATAGTCTGAATATTGGAGGGGACTTTAATGGCCATGTTGGCAAGATAGGACATGGATATGGGGCTCTCCATTGGGATGGGGATATGGCCAACTCACAGCTGAGGGACAAAAAGTCCTTGATACAGCACAAGCACATGGCCTTGCATTGGCCAATATGTGGTTTCAGAAGAGGGAAAAGCACCACTTTCAGTTACCCCTGGGAAGGTCTCAGATTGATTTCTATAGGTGAAGATGCAGAATAGGCCTGAGATATGTGATTGCTGGGCACTTCTCATTGAGGATTTGCAGAAGGAAAGTGGGCATAGGTTACTTATGATGGAAGTACTTGTGAGGGGTGCAGCTAGGAACCGTCCATGGAAAGGTGAACCAGTCATTAGGTGGTGGACGTTACCACCAAATGCACATGAATTCCAGCAGGAAATTATTAACCCAGTTGACTGAGATTGGGAAGGGTCAGCTGATGCCATGTGGGACAGGGTGGCCAGGAAGATCACACAGTGTGGAAAGGCTATGTTTGGCACAGCTAGAGTAGGAGGCTCGCACCAGGGTAGACAGACTTGGTGGTGGAATGAGGAGGTGGAAGCAGTCGTTCATCAGATGAAGGCAGCATTCCATAGGTGGCAGGAGATGGGGGACCAGGGTTCAAAGATAGAGTATATACAGGCAAAGAAGCATGCTAGGAGGGCCATTGCCCAGGCCAAACACCAAAAGTATGAGGCTCTATATGAAAGCTTAGGGACTAAAGAAGGTGAGTGGGAAGTTTTTTGACTAGCCAACACCCAAGATAGAAGTAGTAGGGATGCCACCAGGGCCATAGCGATCAAGGATAGGGATAGTGGGGTCGTATTCCAGCCAGAAGAGGTAATGAAAAGGTGGGAGGACTATTACAACAATCTCTTAAACACAGATACCAGTGAAATGGTCATGAACAACATCCCTGCCACCACAGTAACTGTGGACTTGGTGTGTGGGGCAGAAATAGTCAGGGCTCTCCACAAGATGAAAGGACTCAAAACTGTAGGTCCAGATAAGATTTCCATTGATGTTTGGCATATCTTGGGACCACAGGAATTACATGGCTGGGGAAGCTTTTCAATAATATTCTTTCCTTTCTGCACGTTTTTGTATGTGAAATAAAATAATAATAATAAAAAATAAATAGTTAGTGGTGACTGAATGCCATCTGCATGGTGGGAGAGTTGGATTGTCCCTCTGTGCAAGGGCAAACATTTCGCCCAGGGCTGCAGGAACTATAGAGGCATTAAGCTAATGAGCCATTCTATGGAGCTGTGGGAGAGTGTCATGGAATGTCGTACTAGTGTCTGAGGAAACCAGTTTGGGTTTATGCCTGGTAGGTCAACAATGGAACCCATCTTTATTCTACGAGCAGTAAAGAGCGGTAAAGAAAGCATAGAGCAGTAAAGAAAGACCTGCATACAATCTTTGTTGACCTCAAGAAGGCCAATGATAGTGTCCCACGACAGATAATATGGGATGTTCTAAGAAGAAAAGGAGTGGATGAAGGGCCTATCAGAATAATACAAGATATGTATGATGGTTCCACCACTAGGGTGAGGACGGCATGGGGGAAGTCCAGTGATCAAGTGATCAAGGATCATAAAGGATTAGCCCTCAGCCCATATCTCTTTGCTTTGGCAATGGATGACCTGCTGACAGTGCTTGGTATTTGCTGACGATGTAGGAAGGTTAGAGGAGTCGCAAGAGGAGGTGCAACAGGGCTTACAGGACTTTACAACAGCAATGGCAAAGGGGGGGGGCCCAAAGGTTAACATGAAGAAAACAAAGTACTTTGCGTTCAAATGTTGTGGCCAGGACCAAGGGGGTGTAGTTCGTTGTGGAAATGAGGTGCTACCAGCAGTGAACAAGTTTAGGTATCTAGGATCAGTGATTCAGAGCAATGGGGAAATCGACTCTGACGTTACCCACATAATCAATGCTGGATGGCTAAAGTGAAGACAGGCAAGTGGGGTTCTGTAAGTTGAAAGATAAGGTTTACAAAACTGTATTTAGGCCCGCCATGCTATCTGGATCTGAGTGCTGGGCAGTAAGGAAGAACAGAACCACTAGAGGAGAATGCAAGTGGCCGAGATGCAAATGCTGCATTACATGATTGGGGTGTCGCGTGCTGACAGAGTCCACAATGAGTATGTTAGAGGCAGCTAGGGGGTTGAGACATTGCAGAGAAGATTAGAGAATATAGGTTGAGGTGGTATGGGTATGTGATGCGAAAGGGGAGGAGGAGCTCACGCAGTATATTATGGGGCAACAGGTGGTGGGTGGCAGCAGGAGTAGGGGGAGACCCAAGCAAACGTGGGAGCAGGTGGTTCAGAGGAACATGGTGGATGAAAGCCTGGTTGGGGATAGACGGGAGTGGAGGACCCCGCCATAGGCGGGACAAGGGTGTGATGATGATGATGAAGAAGACGAAGTGGAAAAGGTTCTCAAGTACATTAGAGCAGTGATGGAGAAGGGGGCTGATGGAAATCCATATAAATGCGGTGTTCAAACGTTGCGGAACCCTGGGGTTCCGCAATACATATCTGGGGTTTCTGCAAGTCTAAATGAACATTCGTTAGCAGCAGCAAGACATACTTTTCTAAAGGTGGGATGGGTAACCCCAAAACATCCAATAGTTCTAAGGGTTCCGTGAGTCAACAAAGTTTGAAGACCACTGCCATACAGTATAGCTGTAAAAAGTGGCGACGTACGCTGTGGTGACAAGGTTGTACTAATTGTGCAAAGGTTCAGCTACCTGCCATCAGAGTCACATATCAATGGAGCGATGAATGACGATGTGATGCATAGAATCATTGTTGGGTCGATGAATTGGAATTAGGCAAGTGGAGTCTGTGGTGATAGAAGTGCGATGGAATTCAACAAACCACTGGTTAGGCCAGCTTTTCTGTATGGAACAGAGTGTTACGCAGTGCGAAAGAGCCATGGCAATAGAATTAGGGTGGGTATCGAGGGTAGAAAGATTCAGAAATGAATACCATATGTTTTAGCAGTAGTTTGGGGAAGGGACATCGCGTCAGGGCCAATGCTGGAATGAGGGTTATGGCATTGGAAGCGTTCAGGTTATGGAAGGGTGAAAGCAAACTTGGCAGCATGTTGTATGGCAAAGTACCCAAATTCCGACCCATGTCCTAAATCCGCCCCCCTCCCTTAACTTTCAAGGGGAGTGCTGTAGCCTTCAGAACGGCACATGAAAGCCTTCAGAACTACAGTCAAACCTCGCTATAACACTTTTCGGCTTATAACACACACAAGGGAAAGTCCCAGCCAGCGCTAATGCATAAGTATATAGAAATTGATTGGCTATAACACACTCGGATATTACATATAACACACAACTGGTTTGGTCCCTACAGCACTTTCAACGTGTGAGAGACCTTGGATATAATAAACAGCTATAACATGCAACTAGATGGCATACCCCACAGCTTAAGTAAGGCTATATGGTGCAAGAGTTTTGCTATCTAGGATCAGTTTTCAAGAGCAATGGGGAAGTCGATTCTGACGTGGCCTGTAGAGTTAATGCAGGATGGCTGAAGTGGAGACAGGCAAGTGGGGCCCTGTGTGACCGCTGGGTCCCAATAAATATGAAGGGCAAAATTTACAGAACTGTCATTAGGCCTGCTATGCTATATGTCTCAGAGTGTTGGGCTGTTAGGAAGACCCATGAAATGCGAATGCTACGCTACATGTGTGGGGTGTCATAATCTGACAGAATTAGAAACGACTACATTAGAGGTAGCTTGCGGGTGGGAGATATTGTGGAAAAGATGAGAGAGAAGCGTTGGAGGTGGTATTTGCATGTGATGATTCTTTGATTAGTTTGTGGGTTGGGGTGTAAGCCAGGCAGCCATAACAGGTCAACCCCTTAGGAGGCTGCCCGCGGGAGATGAGGAGGTAGGTGAAAGGAGGAGGAAGAGGGTTAATTTGCAGCACCCAACGTTCTTTACCAACCACCCAAGTTGGAATTGACGTGGGTGTGCGCTGCTTAACTTCAGTGATCTAACGGGAACTGGTGTGTCCAACGCAACTTGGAGGGGAGAGGAGGAGCTTATTAGGTCCATTGTGGGACTGCAGGTAGTTGCGGGCATCAGAGGTAGAGGAAGATCAAAACGGACGTGAGTGCAGATGGTGGAAAGGGATATGGTGGCATGTGGGGTGGAAGGGGACTTGGTGGGGGATAGGCCGGAATGCAGGATTAGAACCCGCAGACCAGACCTGCCTCAGGCGGGAGAAGGGTGGGATGATGAAAATGAAGATAAAGGGATAAAATTCTCAGCAGTGTGGAATCTGGCAAAAAATTTGCAGCTGACTGCAAGTGTGTGCGTCTTGAAGTATACAAGTCTAGGTCGACTTTTTGAATACATCTATAAATTAGCATATTTTTGTTCAGTTAACATAGCTTTGGCATCATTTAGCATTGTTTCTGTTACAACGCACACTCGGTTATAACACACAGACACGAGCAGTCCCGAAGGTGTGTGTTATATCCAAGTTTGACTGTATTCAGTTTACTACTGACTCTGATGCAGTTGCTTTGTTCTGTTTTTAACTATTAAATTTTTCAAAAAATAGGTTTTGTGTAAATTTAATACATTGTGGAATCGTACCTTAAACGTTGTGGAGTACCATATTCTTCATCTTCATCTTCTCAGGACAGGGGAACTCGCCAAGCAGCCACAACAGGTTATTCAACCCAGCGGAGGCAGCCTGCGAAAGGGGAGGAGGAATGAAGGGAAGGGGCAATCATTAAAAACTACATTAATGCAATTTAACAAATACAATATCTAAACAAGAAACTCTTAATTGAATACAAGTTAGAAATGTTGATAACTTATTGTTTGGCCGGCAACATCAAGGAAAAATTGCTTGACGCCTGAAAAGATTTACCAAGTAAGCAAATTGTCAATTGTTAACTGAGCACTATTAAAGTTTACTTGAGCCAAGTGAATTGAAGATCTAAAATTAACAGGTGGCTGAAAAAGTACATTTGATCATGTAAAGCGACCAGGTGCCCAGAAATATAGTTGCTGAAGTAGTTCAATACTATCAAGTTTATTTTGAAATACATGGTAAAGTAGCAAGAGATATTCAAGAGGGGGAATCCCCTTGAACCGCAATAGGCCAGAATGAGCTAAAGAATTTAGCATGGAAGGATTGTATGTAAAATTTTCCGCTGAATCAAAAAGCAACTTACATTGAGAGGATTTAGCCCCAACACTAAAGATTTGAAAAGTTGTGAGACGATCATGTAACCTGACAATTTTTGATCTAAGTGAAGGAGCTGTCATAGCCCATACATTTAGACCATAATTTATCCTGGGTGCAACTAACTTAGTAAAAAGTATCCGATGCAGTTGGGGATGATGAAAAATCTCGCCCATTCCCTGAATTGTCATTGATGTAAATTTGGTTGCTAGATACAAATGATATAAATGGTTATGAAACATGAGTTTCTGATCCAAGTATACCCCTAGATCCTTAACTACTGAAGTGCGAATCAAAAGTGCACCATCACTGAAGCGGTAGGGAAAAAGAATTGGTTGCCTTATCTGACTGAAAGTAATTATGTAGGTTTTGCTCTTATTTATTGTGAGTTAGTATGCAACCAGGATTCAATGGCTAACAGTCCATTTTGCAGCTGGATGGCATCATTTTGACAACTGATGAGCCTGGATTCCTTAAGGTCATCTGCAAAGGCTAATGAGTCCAAATCACAAGAAGTTGCACTAAAACAGTTATATGTATTGACACTTCTGAGTAATTTTTTTCATCATTTGGCAATTGATAAATTAAGATTACTCCTTAAATATTGTGTTCAAGTTGTCAGAGCCATGTAGTTGTGGTTGTTTGTTCAAGAGATGGAGCTTTTTCTTTTGTTATTGCTGAGATCCTAAATACGTCCCCTTTGAAATTCTCAAATTCGTCCCCGGCACGGATTTAGGACCCTCATAATGTACTACTCTTTTTTTATATTCTATAATTTCCCAACCCCTTAGACTAGTATAGATTCATATATGGTCACTTGTTAACCTTTTTATAATGTGTTAACCACTTCTACGCCTTATATTATAATGTAGTAGAGCTGAAGTTCTATGAAGACTATCATTCCAAAATTGATATTGGGCTATTTTATTTTATTAGTGAATAAAAAAGTTTTCTCTCAAGAAATTTATTGTGAGAGATGTCAACTGTGTTTATTGAAATTTCCCATAAAAATAATTTAGTAGATGTTAGCTGGAAAGGGGAGGACGGATTTGGAACTCCTTTTAAAAAAATCAAAATCTGCGTTCTTATAAGTTTTAATTTTTTTATGGTTTAGAAAGTTTTATTTAATAGTGTCACACTAGCCATACAAGTAGGTAAAGAGTTGAGAAACTTAAATCAGTTTTTAAATTATTTTTCCAGTAAATAATTTTTTCAAAATTGGAGATTTTGCTTAAGGGGACGATATTTGGGAACTTTACCGTATAGAGGAATATGATTGTGTGAGAGTTGGACGAGGGACTTATTTGAAAATAGGCGAGAGTGGAGCGCCAAATCCCCGAGACGCGACCCTACCGCAGGTGGGATAAGGGGTATGATGATGACGATTGGTTCCAACATTTACAAGTTCAGGCATATGGGAAGAAATAGCGCTGCATGGGATGAAATGTCACCTTATTGGAAAATAAAATTTGATGGGGTGGATAAGGGTATTTTAGTAGGATGGATAAGGGTATTATGATGTTAAAGATGCTACCCACTGCGGTGGCGTAGTGGTTAGCACGCTTGGCAACTGCATCAGTAGTTCTAGGTTCGATACTGGACCGAGTTGTGTCGGCTTCTTTGGGGCGATAGAGAGGCCGCCAGTGTGCCTTCTTTCGGATGAGAAGTAAAACCAATGTGCTGTGTGGGTGTACGATGGCACTTGCACGTAAAAGCACCCTGTTTACTATGCGAAGGGAAAGTTTCCTGGTGCAGGAGCTCGTCCCCTGGCGTCGGTAGCATTCTCCAACGAACACTAGACCGAAGATAAATAAGCGTAGAAATGCAGCTTTGACCGGCAACCGGCTTCAGAAAAAAAACTATGCCCAATATATCGCCGTGTCCATTCAGAGGGACTAGATGGGTACCCGGACCTGCCATAGGCGGGAGAAGGGTTAGGAGTTGCTTTTTGATGTTAATAATGATACTATCCTGTTTAAGTTTAGCCCAAAACTTTCACTGTTGTCATGTAATTATTTTACAGCCAAGTGTTATTTATCAAAACGGAGCTATGCGCAGCTTGTTCATTACATTTTCGATGACATAGGGATTATATTTTTTTTGATTTCCATAATGCTTTAATGGTGGTATCAATTATGCCATTATATGTTCTGGTGCACTTAGTAGGTCATTAAGAAATATTTTGCAATGAATATTGGTAACGATTTTCTCTCGCCCCAAGATCGGAAGGTGGTTAGTCCATGAGTTAATTACAATGAGTTGTAGTGTATGTGTTATGCGTCTTCACTCCGTTTTTCTAGAATGTTGAAATTATGTGGAAAACGCAAGGTATGTAATGTTTACTACGTTTACTACAACGTGTTACTTACTACTTTTACAACTGGATGACAGTTGTCTTGACCTCCGCTCCCTCCCCGGGAGTAATGAAAGGTTTAAGTTTGAATGTGTTTTATAGATTCTGCTAAATTCTCGTTCTTTGCAACTTTACATTAATAGCATTTATGTCAGTAGTATGTTAGTTAGTGTGTTACACCAACGGGTTGGGGAGCTCGCCAAGCAGCCATAATAGGCCGAATCTTGTGAAGGCTGCTTACGGGTGAGAAGGATGTAGGGGGAGGGAAATTAGTAGCACCCATTGTTAAACCAACCACCCATGTCGGTGCTAACTTGGGCTGCGTTGCTTGAACTTCATGTGATCTGGCGAAAACTGGTGTGTCCAACGCAACTCAGCCAGCAGGGCGTAGCTTCCTAAACAATTAGTTGTCCTAGAACGGGTAATCACACTGCGTAAAGGATCGTTACGTGAGGATGGTACATAGATGGAATTGTTGTTGGTGTTTTAGGGCTCTGCTTCTACAATGTCATTATAGCCCCGTCCACTTGTTAGTTCTAATGCAGAGATTGCACAAACACCACACTAATGCGACGATTTTTGGGTATTACCCGACCGCACTGTTTGTGCATCTCATTTCTATAGTGGCAGAATACCTTACTTGCCCCTTACATTGCAATATGGTCCTTATCCAATAAGCCAAAAACTATGTTTCACCACTGTTTTCACCATGGTGGAAACTAGACCATTTTATTTACTCAAAATGGAAGCTTTTGGCACTCAACCAGAGGAACTAAAGATTCTATCAAATTCTCCTGCTTTGCCTTGTTCAACCTATTAGAAATTCTGGTTGAAATTTCATCATCACAGCCTTATCCTGCATGTGGCAGGGTCCGGTCTGTGGGATCTAGCCTTCCACTCTTATCTATCTCCCACCAGGTCCCTGTCCACCGCACACACTACCATATTCTTATGGACTACCTGGTCCCACATCTGCTTTGGTGTACCCCTGCCCCAGATGCTTCCATCCGCCTGAATTTCTTAAATGAACCTATTGAGTTTCTCCTTCCCTCTCCTCATTACATGTCCATACCATCTCAACCAATTCTTCCTCCTTTTGTTGGTGATGTCCACCACCCCCAGACTACATCTAATATACTAATTCCTAACTCTATCAGCTCTCAACACCCTACTCATGTTCTGCAGCATTTGCATCTCAGCTATTTGAATTCTATTGACGTGGCTCTTCCTCACAGCCCAACACTAATCCACATCCATATAGTCTAGCAGGTTACTAGGTTTCTAGGGTGGTTATAGAATAGCTAGGAGAGATTTTGTTAAAATTGTTGGCCATCAACTAGCAAAATAGCAGTTAATTAGAAGAACAAACTTCCCAATTATATCATCATCATCACACCCTTTTCCCGCCTATGTCAGGGTAGGGTCTGTATGTCCACTGAACATGCTCTGAATGGGGGCACCCCAGCCACGCGTTTGGAACCCACAGGAATATTGGCTGGGCTGCATGTGGGGAACACTGGTCTTCCCCACTTGTTCCAACATTGCATTATACAATCAAAATAGAAACTTTGCCAGGTAAATTAATACTTTTTTGGTTATAATATTGCATGGTTAAGACTGCGAATTTATTTAGAAGAGTTATTTAGAAAATGTTATCCCAGTAAATATCACATCAGTAAAGAAAATAAAAATTCTGTTTACTGCTTCAAAAGTAAGAAATGCATTTATAAAAATCATTCAAACCTTTATAGTTCAGTCTACAGCAATGACATTATTCAAAATTTGAAAGATGTAAACACTTCATAGTATTTTTTGTACATTTTCTGCAATTTTAACATGGTCGGGTCACAGGGACCCGACCACAGTACTTATGTTACTTCCAATAGCTGGGCTGCTGAAGGGTCAACTTCAGTTATTGGACGAGAAGTGGTGTCCTCCAAAGCAATTTGCCGCTCCCTACATAGATGAAGCCATTAACATTTTTTCTTGTAATAAATGTTCCACCCCATCTTCCTATCCTATCTGGTTTCTTTCCATATCTGGGAAGAGTGGTGCAGCTTTGGGGAAGGCGTCGCCCTTCCTTATTGCCAAAACCATCAAGGGCGTTGCTGGTGACGTGACTTCAGCCAAGAAACTTTGGAATGGCACCTTGTTGGTGGAGGCATCTGCCCGCCACCAGATTGAGGCATTGCTAAAAATGCAGAAACCTGGTGACTTCTTCATTGTGTTCGAATGACCAGAATTCCTGTTCTGCCAGGGCCATGTGTGGCACTTGTGGGCAGGGAGAGCATTCCCCTGAGCCATGTAAGGCTGCACCTTATTGCACCAACTGTACCTTATTGTACCAACTGTAAGGGAAACCACCCCCCCCGTCTTCTCGGGATTGCCCCACCTGGTTGCAGGAACGTGCAATCAAGAAGTTGCATGTCAAGAAGGGTATCAGCTTTCAAGATGCATGGTGGCTGCTAGCCTTGCCAGGGACGCCAAGTCGTAGCCTGACCTATGCAGGTGCTCCACAGGTGGCTGCTGTTTCATCTGTCTGCACCCAGACGGACATACTACCATAACTCCCCCCACGCATCCGTTTGTGGCCCACTCAGACCCACAGGGTCCACGGGATGCCAGTCTGTGCTAACATTGGCTGCCAGACGGATCCTGACCCCATGCTAGAGACTTCTTCTGGCTCCATCACTGCCTCTGGCCCACGTTTGGTCTCTTCCATAGTCACGATACCAGCCTCCTTGGAAGCCACAGATGCCTCTCATCAAACAGAGGCATCCTCCTTGAACAGCCCCCTCCCTGGCTCAGCCCAGCCAGCCCCCTCCACAGAGGTGATGGTAGTTGAGGCAGGCGGGAAGAAACGGGGGACACCCTACGCTCCTGCAGCGGGGCACGTGCCTTTGGTTCTTCCACCCAGGCTCTCTGGCCAATGGCAGAAAGTGCTGGGTGGCAGCATGCCCCAACTCGGTGTTGTTGGGGATTCCTCCTTTGAGCTGGAGAAGGAAGGCCAAATTGTAGGCACCCCGGCATTTCCTGCTGTGGGACAGATAAAGGGGAGGAATAGAAATAAACCTCCGAAGCCCATCTGATGGTGAATCTCCTTCAATGGAGATGTCGAGGTTTTTCCCACAAGAGAGACAAGATCACATTGTTGATCTCACGGCACAACTCCATGTGCATCTCCCTCCAGGAGATCCTCTGTTGCAGTGATACCCCACTTTCGTTATGGGGCTACACCATGTATGCAGACACCTGGTAACAAGGAAGTCACCCTGTGGGAGGGGTGGCTATCCTTATCCGGAATGGATGCATGCTTTACAGACGTCTCTCCAAGCAGTGGCAGTCTCACTGCAACTGCATGTGTTCCCCCCTCTCTATGTTCCCTCTACATGCCTCCTGGGATTTATTTCCCCTGGGCAAAACTCCACTCCCTCACTGCCCAGCTTCCCAGACACTTTGTAATTATGGGCGATTTTAATGCCCATAATCCCCAATGCGACTCAGACAGCCACAATCCCTGAGGGCTCCTTGTGGAACAATGGGTGTCACACAATGGCCTCATTGTTCTAAACACAGGTGCCCCCACACATGTGATGACTACTACTGGTGGACTTTTCTGTATAGACCTGTCCATCTGCTCTGCTGCTGGCATCTCTAGCAAGGGCATGGGATACTGCCCCCAATGACACAAATGTGTCATATCTTGTTTATTTACTGTTTAGACATTCAATATGTAGTTTCTTCGGCAATACATATACTAAAATTGGAACGATACAGAGAAGATTAGCATGGCCCCTGCGCAAGGATGACACGCAAAATCGTGAAGCGTTCCACATTTTTACGGACGTGGGCAGAGGTGGTGCAGAGGGACATGGAGGTGTGCGGGGTGGATATGGACCTGGTGGGGAATAGGCGGGAGTGGAGGATCAGAACCCGCAGACCCGACCCTGCCTCAGGCGGGAGGAGGGTGAGATGATGATGATGGCATTCAATATGTAGTTTCTGTTCAGAAAATGTATTTTGTTTGCAGTAAATGTTTCACAATGCTGATTGCACAGGCGTATTTATAATTTCTTAACACACCTTAAGGGCATTTGGTAGACATAAGAAAGCAACCCCTAACCCTATTTCTGGTTATGGTAGGGGCTTGAGTACCTATCTTGCCCTTCTGAATGGACACGAGAGTAATCTATTAGTAATATATTAGACAGTGTTTTTTTGCAGCCAGCTGCATGAACAAAACTGCAACTACACTACTTATTTATCATTCGTTTCCTGTTAATTGGGGCACTCTGCCGATTGCAGGGGGCGAGCTCCTACACCCAGAAATTTGACCTTAGCTACCTGTTACATAGTAGAGAGTGTTGCTCTTTTACGTGCCAATGCTGTTGTACACAACACAGGACGTCGGTTTTACCTCTCATCTGAAGGAAGTCACATGTGGGGTTTTTCGTGCGGGTGCATTGCATTTTACACAATTTCTTGTCTGATGACTGCAATTAAGCAACGCAACCCCAGATAGTACTAACATGAGTGGCCGATTGGAAACACTGCACTGGATACTGCTAATACCGACATACTCGTAACTGAAGCAAAGTGTCTGTGTAGACTGTGTATTAGAACTAAGCACTGGATGGCTCTAATGCAGAGGCGTACCGAAGGGGGTGCGAGGGGTGCGTGCTGCACCGGGTGACACTATTTCAGGGGGTGGCACATTTCCTACAGTGCTATTTGAATTTTAGTTTCAATGAATGCGAATTTTGTATGGGACCCAGTCCAGCTAGTGGATTCACATAAACGTATTTAAGCATATTTCTAATGCAGAGACTGCACAGCCACTATACAAATGCAACTATTTTGGGTTGTTATGGCGGACGAGCTGCTGATGAGAGTAGGAGAATGGACCCCCAGTCCATGGTATTTGTGGTATGATATTGCAAAAGTTAGTGGTTCCAGAGAACAAGTAGAGAAGGGCCTAAACGATATTAGAGGAGCGATAGAAAACTGAGGGCTCAAGATACACATGGCCATTCTTGTACTTGGGGACACAAACTTAAGGGGTGTTGATAGCTGGGCTCTACCAGAAGGGCTACAGAGAGGATGTGTTAGTGTTGCTTCCCTTCCTGATGCAAGGTTGGAAGACATAAAGAGTAGGATTGAAGGTATTATGAAAGGGGAAAAGGAGGACTGCATGACGATTTTACATATAGGATCAAATGATATAACTCTTGATAAACCTGCAGTTGAAGTTCTTAAGGGAATTATGGATATAGCTAAAGAGGTAAAAAGATTTAGGCCCAAGGCAAGAGTTATGCTGTGTCCTGTTGTGGAACGACAGGATAAAGGCAGGTTAACTGCAGCAAAGGCCAGATGGATCAATAATAGGATGTTTTCTGAAGGTCAGGCTATTGGGGCAAAACTACTTGATTACAGAGCATGTCTCTCAGATCTCCAACATTGGTTTGCTGTTGATAGGTTTCATTTTAATGCAAGGGCTGTCTCAAGGATTGGTACAAAAATGAAGGAGTTTATTGTCGATTTTTTAGGAAAGGTACCAAGTCATCTTATGCCAGGTTGAGTCAAAATATCAATAGGGAGGGTATTAATAGGGGAGGGATAGCTAAGTCTTTAGCAGTAAATGATCCATTGACTTTGCTTGTTGTGAATTGCAGAAGCATAGTCAATAAAGTGGTTGAGTTCAATACTCTTGCTGCCACATCAGATGCTGATATCATAATTGGCACTGAATCCTGGTTGAGGGGAGACATTAAATCAGCAGAGATCTTCTCAGATAAGTTTGTAGTTTATAGAAAGGATAGGGAAACAGGCAAAGGGGGTGGAGTCTTTATAGCAATAGATAAATCCCTGGAGAGTTCTAGGGAACTGCAATATGTGGAAGATTGTGAAATGGTATGTTGTCATGTTGCAAGCTCTCATGGTGGGGGAATTTATGTAGTTGGCTTCTATCGTCCACCAGGTGATGATCCACTCCCACTTACAAGACTGTCACAATCATTGGAGCATATATATCAAAAGAAGAAGGTACCACTAGTAATTCTTGGAGGGGACTTCAATTTACCAGGGTTGGATTGGGGCTGTGTGCGGCCTAATTCAAATTCCAGGTTATCAGGTGCTCTGAACCTATATTTGGAACAGTTGTACTATAATGGATTGGAACAGATTGTGACAATGCCTACACATGATAAAGGAGGAATTTTAGATTTAGTATTTACAAATGTGCCCAGCTCTATCAACACTGTAGAGTGCATTGAAAGAATTAGTGACCATGCAGGGGTAAGGGTGGAGATAGCTAAAAGGTTACCTAGAAAGGTGGCACCAGACAGGGTGGCATACCAATACAATAAGGCAAATTGGGAATATTTTAAATCATATCTAGAATATGAGTTAAATGACTTTTATACCATTTTTAATACCTGTGGTGTTGAGGAATCTTGGCAACGATTCCTAGCCCTCTTAGAGAAGGGCAAGCAGCTAACTGTCCCCACTAAGATTATAAGGGATAATACTTTTCCTGAATGGTATACAAAAGAGGTGAAGGTAGCTTTGCGGAATCAGCGAAAGGCTAGGAATGCACTTAGGAGAGGGAGGGATGCCAATACTGAGTTAGTTTATAAGAAGGCCCGGAAAATGGTTAAAGTGTATATGAAGAAGGCTTACAAGAATTTTCATGAAAACATATTGGGAGATAGGTTTAAGAAAAATCCAAAAGCTTTCTGGGGGTATCTGAAGAAGTGTAGGAAAGAGGGTTATAGGGATACAGTGGTTAAAGATAGTTCAGGAAATGTAGTTAAGGATAGTCTTATGATTGCAAATGTTTTCAACAATGCATTTGCAAAAAGCTTTGCAACCAGTAGGAGGAACTTCCAGCTGGTACTTGATAGTGATTCTCCAGGGAGAATGGATGAGGTTACTATAACTAGGGTGGGAATTGAGCAACTACTACACAAATCAGTGGTTCATAAGGCTGCAGGTCCTGATGGCATTTCTCCATATATTATGCAGCGACTTTCAGGGATACTTAGCTATTACCTGGTGGAAATATTTAGAAAGTCATTAGACATGGGTATTGTTCCATCATCATGGAAACTGGCTAATGTGGTACCAATTTTCAAGTCAGGAGACACAGCAGACACTAAGTGCTATAGACCAGTTTCATTAACGAGTGCTGTATCCAAGGTTTTTGAACACATCATATTCTCCTCTATTATGGGATATCTGGAAAAGAATGGCATCCTTAGCAACAATCAGCATGGATTTAGGAAAGGGAGGTCATGTGACACCCAAATGGCTTGCTTGATGGATTATATTCAAAGGGCTTTAGACAACAGAAAGCAGGTTGATGTTGTATTCTTAGACTTTGAACAGGGTTTTGTCATGGTGCCCCATGATAAGCTGATTTCAAAAATGTCAAGTCTAGGGATACATAGTAAGGTTACTCAGTGGGTAAGGTCATATCTGCTTGATAGGCAACAGAGGGTAATGTACAAGGGTAGTGCATCTGAATGGAAACCAGCCACATCAGGGGTACCTCAGGGAAGTGTTTTGGGTCCTTTGTTGTACATTCTCTATGTGAATGATATAGGATTTGACATTAGTTCCTTCCTTGAACTATTTGCAGATGACACATGTACTGCCCGGGTGTTAGATGAGGGGTTATCATCCTGTACACAATTACAACAGGATCTCAATAAGATTTACAATTGGTGTGTAAAATGGGAACTGCCATTGAATCTGAAAAAGTGTAGGATTCTTACAATATCTAGATCTAGGGAGCTACTTAGCTTTGATTACTATATTGGTGGAGTTAGGGTTGAGAGAGTTGGCACCCATAAGCATCTTGGAATAATTTTAAATAACCAAGGTACATGGAAGGATCATATAAATAAATGAGTTGGGAGGGCTGGTCAATTCCTCCGTCTGATTAGTAGGGCCCTTTGGGACAGCACAAGGGAGGTGAGAGAAATAGAATATATTTCAATGGTGCGACCAATTATGGAGTATGGTAGTCCAATTTGGTTTCCCTTCAGGCAGGAATTATCTTGGGAGATTGAAAGGATGCAGAGGAGGGCAGCAAGAATTGTATTCCACAGGTTTTCTCACAGGGATAGTGTGTCTGACATGATCAGGGAACTAGGTTGGGAAACACTAAGCCAGCGGCGAACATCTCACAGCATAAGTCTGATTATCAGACTGCTGCTTCTGGGGTGTGATGGACCTCTGGTGGGATGTGTGTCCCCTGCTAATTACAAAGGGAGAAAGGATCATTTGTATAAATTGAAGGAGATTAGGGCACAGACAGACACATATTACTGGTCTTTCTTACCAAGGACCATTCGACAATGGAATGGCCTTGGAAAGGATAAGGTGGAGGGCCTAATAAAAAGCCACCCTACCATTACTAGTGTTGTAGCAGGATCACAGGAATTTAAGCCTGGGGTTCTGGGAGCTTATTGGTAATATTTATAAGAATGAGAGTTGGTCTCTCCACTGACATATTGGCAAAATAAGGCTGCTTGCAGTGTTGTGAATTAGAATTAGAATTAGAAAGTAGTGGTGATGCGATCTCTAGGGGCCAACTGGTGAAAACGGTGCAAGAGTAATATTAGTAGTAGTATGTTACATTATCAGGTTGGGGAGTAAGCCAAGCAGCCATAACAGGCCAAACCCTAAGGAGGCTGCTCGCAGGTGAGGAGGGGCTAGGTGTAGGGGTCGTAGGAAAGGAGAAATTAGTAGCACCTAAATTCGCTATCAACCACCCATGTTGGTACTAGGGTTTGCGTTGCATAACTGGTGCATGCAATGCAACTTGGCTGCACCATCGAGGTAATGTACTTAGGATCAACGTTCCAAAGCAATGGGGAGATAGACTCTAATGTGACCCAAACACTCAATGGCGGGTGCTTGAAATGGAGACAGGCAAGCGGAGTCTTATGTGATCGGAGGGTCCCATTCACGTTTAAAGGGAAGTTTTATAGTCCAGCGGTTAAACCAGCTATCTTTAAATAGGTTGAGGGAGCGAGATCATTCCTATGAGGGATTTCCTCGTAGGAA
Organism: Trigoniulus corallinus; assembly: GCA_013389805.1. Classification (NCBI taxonomy): domain Eukaryota; kingdom Metazoa; phylum Arthropoda; class Diplopoda; order Spirobolida; family Trigoniulidae; genus Trigoniulus; species Trigoniulus corallinus. Next base: position 343,224 of record JAAFCE010008833.1, read on the forward strand.
CAGGGAGAATAGGTTGAGGTGGTATGGACACATAATGAGAAGAGAGGAGGAGGAGCTCTTTTGGTCCATTTCAGGGATATAGGTGGTTAGAAGCACCTGTGGCAGGGGGAGACTGAAGCAGACGTGGGATCAAGTTGTCCACAAGGGCATGGCAGTTTGTGGGGTGGATGGCGATCTGGTGGAAGATAGGCAGGATTGGAGGACTGGAACCTGCATACCCGGTCCTGCCACAGGAGGGATAAGGGTATGATATTCTGTATCAAAATTTTCCATTTCCTTTGAGAGCTATTCAATGTTATAGTTAAAACACCCCTATCTATCAATGAAAAAAGTTTGCATTTTCCTGAAAAAAACTGCTGCCAAAATTTCTAATCTGTATTAGGAAATAAATGTATCCCTCCATCAGCTAAACATTTTCCTTTTATCTTATAGTTTTTGAAATAAAGGTATTTTTTTTAATTTACACAATATATATCACCATCGACTTCGCTAGGTGGCGCTAGTCCCCTGTGCGTCTGCTCTCCTTGCACTTCACGCATTTTATTGAAATACACGCATTTGAAGCCGATTTTCAGGGTCAAACCCGCCTTTTTCAAGGCGTAAACCCCTAAAGTTCCAGTCTCAGGTAGGAACGTGGGTACTAGGGCCGAATTTTAGCGGTGGGGAACTTGTTGTGAGGTTTGGCTTCATAAGCATAACCTCGTGGCGTCCCTGAGGATAAAAACGTGGTCCAGAGTTGTGGCGTCTTCGCTGTCTATGACCTCTTGGGGCCATTCAAAAAGTACCCACGGTTATTTTTATTAGTATATTTTGGTAATACTATAAGTATTATCATTAGTCAATATTGTTATTAGTTAATATTCAGTATTATTATTATTTAGTATTATTATTATTATTTAGTATTATTATT
>JAAFCE010008833.1:347120-406366 GCA_013389805.1 Trigoniulus corallinus
ATTTTCTTGTAAAGCAATGGCAAGACGAATGGACTACCTCTGCTGACGTCGCTATGCAATGTGGTAGGCAATGTGGTGTACTGCACGATTCACATCTCAGCTACTTGCATTCTATTGACGTGGCTCTTCCTCACTGCCCAACACCCTGATCTATACAGCATAGCCTAACCACTGCCCTGTAATAATCCCCTTTCAACTTGATTGGGACCCTTCTATCACAGTGGACTCCAGTATCCTGTCTCAACCTCCGCCACCCCCCCCTTTGATTCCACGGGTTGATCTCCCCGTAGCTTTGGAACATTGATCCTAAGTACTTGACATCTTGCACCATTTTCATTAGTTTGCCCCTCAAACGTACGTCACCATCATTTTCCTGTCCTTCCCAGTTAAAAGCTAAATACACAGTCTTTGTCATGTTTAGCATACATAAGGTTGTGTCCGTCACCAAAGGCCCTTGATCTATTCCTCTTCCACCTATTTTCCTGCAGGAAAGCTATGTGAATCCTCGTTTGCTTTAGGATATGGACCTAATTGTTTGTTTGTTGGTGTTTAAGGTCCCGTCAACTACAAGGTCATTAGAGACCCGTCCACTGCATAGTTCTAATGCATAGACTGCACAGACACCATTAATGCGACGATTATTGGATATTAGCAGTACCCAGCTTTGCCGAGCGACCACCCATGTCAGTACTAACTGGGCTTGTGTTGCTTAACTTCAGTGTTCAGGCGAGTACTGGTGTGTCCAACGCAACTCGCCGCTCCCTCCTAATCTAAAATGGGCCCTTATTGATTTATTGTTAATAACATACTTACTGTACACACTATAACAATAATTGTCCTCATACAAAGCCAACTGCGTTACATACTTAAAGAACACCTTGGGAGCGTCCTCAACTTACTGGAGCCCCAAAAGGTGGTTCTGAAGAGACCTTTTCAAATGGCAACAGTTCAGGAAGCACATTTGCTAGAGCTGTCAAAGATGCTGTCTGAACTTGTTCTGACTAAGGTTACCCCAGCCAGCCGTCCACAACCCTCAGGAATGTTGTCACTGCTTGCCGTGGAGGGATGCTGGCCTACCCCTCAGAGGACGCTTGGCGCACTATCTGCCACAGAGACTGAAGTCCCAACCCCTGTGGCATTTCAGGCTGCTGTTGGCGGAGGCATGAGGCCCACTCGCACACCCATGATGGCAGCTGGCGATGCCTGAAACAAACATTAATCTAAAAACATTTGAAATCTTGGTGACTCAGGTGGAGCACATTGGATAATAAAGTGTTTATGTTGGGCTCAGTGGTGGGGGTGACACTTGGATTTGCCGCACCGGGTGACACTAAGCCTAGGTACACCTCTGCTCTAATGACCACTGTTGTTGAAGGGCCCTAAACCACCAACAAATGACTCAATCAATTTTGGCATTTCGCTCTCTGAAAGAAGCCAACCCACCTCGATGCAGTATTGGACTTGGAACCACTGGTGGAGTAAATCTAGAACACTACCTAATTTAATTCTGATTTATATAAAAATCCTATAAAATGGAATAAAAAATCTCTCCAGCACATGCCTGTAGGCCAAAAAGCAGGAAGCTAGTGAAGTTCACAAGAGAAAATCTGGAAAATGCAAGACCTGGTGACTAAAGATAAGGGTTAAATTGTACCTTGATAACCTTCTACATTTGGAAAAGGCACAGAAAAATTCATCTGAAATGTAATTTGGAATGAATATTACAACGGAAAATAGCAAGAATCCAGGCTTGATGTCACCTGATGTTATTAACTAGATGCATTTCCAAATACAGGTGTGAAAATCCAACAATACATACAATGCATACAATACATACAATACATACAACCATACAATGCTTATTTATTTAAATTCCATGCACTGAAATATTAATTTGCCAAGAGTTCAATATACCTACATACCTTAAGGGAAATCCTACATAGAAAAAATTTCCGATTTTTGAATCTAGACATGGAATTACGAAACTTTTGGACTGAAAATAACTGCAATCAGACCACGTCATCCCAACTGTAAAATAACTGTTCAAATAAGGCTTATGTTGCACAAAGCAGTCCAGACACCTGTAAATCAGCTAGAGCATGAAGCAGAAGGGAATACAGGGCCCAGTACAACCCCAGATTTTATCCCTTGGACATTTCATTTTCAGAATTTCTGCCAAGTTGTTGCGAGTTTACCCCAATGTGTGACGCTTCAACCCGCTATTCTATGAATAGACGTATGTTTTTAAACTGTCTTTCCTGAATTATAAAGAAAAGTTGGATTGAAAAAGAAAATCCGAACATTTTCAGCATTTTCAACAGATTTCCGTTTCCTCCTTATATGCAGCACAAACCAGTATTTATTTGACAATCATCAATTATTTTCATTATATCTGCAGGTTAACAGTGCTGGTAAAGCTGCTCAAGGCGGCTTACAAGAAGGCGACATTCTTGAATTCATCAATGGACAGTCGGCTTCTAAACTCCGGAGTAGTGATGCTCATCAGTTAATTCGAAATACCCTTGATCGCATTACTCTTACTGTAAGACGGTAATTATTTTCCATTTATTAATTTATTCTATGCCGTTTGTAGGGCGTATTGTGGAAATAAGTCCGTTGAGGTTGGGCTTGCGACATTGGTAGGACGAGAACTGGTAGTAAGTTATGTCACTTGTCGAATTTTCGCATTTGCCTTATTCATGGCGTATAAATCCATAGACCAACCGTACAATCTCGCATAAAGTCTGCATCTCAAATATAGTCCGCACCCGTCTATAGTCTGCATTCGCGATGCATATGTTTCAAATACAGTTTGAATCTTAAAATTCTTACTGTAGCTAGTGGCACAACTTGTAGGGACAATGGAATAAAAAGAATTTGAAAATGAAAAGTCAGATTGCTCTGATGATGAAATTGAAATGGGAAAGATTTTATATTGCATCATCATATAAATATGAACGTTCTGTGTGAAGTCGTGTTGTTAAGTATAATAAAATGTTCAGAAAATAAGGAACAGTTTTTTTGAGAACCCTTGGTTTCATTTATAGTCCACACTCGTATATAGTCCGCCCTTGCATATAGTCTGCACTAAATGACCCTATGTTTCGCGTATAATCCATGTGCTCTACATGAGGTTTTACGGTTTCTAAACTTTGGCAATTATGATAAATAAGGGAGACCAGGGCAAGATGCAGCGGCAGATCCAGAGCCAGATCGGGAGGGGCACTTCAAAAACAATGCACCCGAAATTATTTCAAATCAATAGGTAGGGCCTACTCTACTGACCATTAGACAGTGTTATTTCTTCAATGGTTTAGCCCACTGCTTATTGGACTGGGAATACAGATTTTCTGTTTCGTTAGTGATTTAGGGCCCTTGAACTACAAGGTCATTAGAGCCCTGTCCACTGCATATTTCTAGTGCAGCGACTGCACAGACACTACACTAATGCATCGATTATTGGGTATTAGCAGTACCCTGTTTTCCCAAGCGTCTAGCCAGTTAGTTGATTGATTACACAGGCCAACCAAAACAATTTTTTTAAAATCTTTTTTAATATTCTTAAGTGATTGTTTTCATTTTGGAGTTGCTGAATCTAAATGTGCAATCATTTTTTGGCTATCACGTACCATTTTTTTTGCAATTTGCATGAATTTTAATCAATTATAGGCCTGGACAATGCTAAAACATTGTACTAAAAATGGTATTTAAAAACATGTATTAAATGAGATGATTTAAGACTTGATAGGTACAATCATTATGAATCGAAAGGTTTCGTTTTTCTTAACCTTTTGCTAGTAAAAGAATGAGTGTAGCTCTATCTCTTAAGTGATGTTCGTGGAGTAGATCAATGGAGGGACCAACAGTAATCTCCCATCATATTTGCATCCGAATGACTTTGGTATCGTTTTTCCATCTCTTTTATATCTTGGTGGAAGTGCTCACCTTGTTCTTCACTAACTGCTCCAAGATTTGCAGGAAAAAAAATTGAGGTGTGAATGCAAAAAATGAACCTTCAAACTCATATTACATCCTAGGTCATATTACATCCATTTTCATAATTGGGATGTTTCTCATTCCCAAGGAACTTCAAAACAACTTCTTTAAAAGTATTCCATGCATCTTTCTCTTTTGTGATCATCACTGTTTCAAAGTTAGGATCCTGCATACGTTTTTGTGTGTCCAGGACCAACAAAGATGCCTTTTAACTTTGCTACTGATAATTGAGAGAATTTGCTGCACAGGTACTTAAAACATGGTTCATTTCTTAAAAGTGTTTAACAAGTTGTTTCTTGAGTCCTAATTTGATATGGACTACACCTAATGTATGGGTTGTGTAAATTATAGCAAAAAAATGAGTTTTGTAAGAAAATGGAATGTCCTGGTGAAAATAAGCAGCCATTTTGGGGTTTTGGCCATTTTGCACTCCAACAATTCTCGGTCCACCATGGCACCTGCACCCATGACTGGTTGCATGAGCTCTGGGGGATGGATGCCAATGCCGCCCCGACCACCACCTCTGTGAAGTGACTCACTAGGTCGTTGACCCCATCAAAATCACACAGTGGGCGAAAGTAGATTCAGTGGGTGAACTCCTCCCAGCCCGCTGACACCTCGGTGGTTGTTGGGGCAGTGCCCCATCTCCACTCCTATTAGAGGTAGCCTGTGGTCGTGGATATCGCTGAAAAAATGAGAGAATAGGCTGAGGTGGTATGGACACGTCATGCGAAGAGTAGAAGAGGAGCTTGTCAGGTTAATTCCAGGAATGCAGGTGGCCATAGCATCAGGGTCAGGGGAAGCCAAAGCAGACGTGGGAGCAGGTTGACCATAAGGAGATGGACAGTTTGTGGGGTGGACGGTGACCTGGGTGAGAAATAGATGGGAGTGGAGTGCTAGAACCCGTAGACCCGACCCTGCCACAGGCGGGATAAGGGGATGATGCCCCAGTCTCCCCTACTATTTACTCATTATATCAAGTATAATTAGATGAATCTGAATTTCCCATTTTGTCCTCGAATTTCAGTACCTAAAATTTTAAGAAACAATAACCCTTTTAATTTTGAAGTGTGCACTATATGCCAGTGAACACTGTTAACAGGAATGTGTGATTGTGTTATTTTTTGATTTGTGTTATTTTGAATTAATATATTTCACAATCATTAATATTTCATTTGGAATGAAACCTAATGAAATATTCCACAATTTGTTACATTCAACCAGTTGTCATTCTACTACTTGTGCTCCTACAAATTGTTGAAGAATCACTGGGGCAAGGAGAAAGTCATCTATAATGTCTTAATCGTTGTGTCTATTGCTGAATATTATATGCTTTACTTCTTCATTTTGACATGCATATTCTTTAATAAAGAAATGAGTTGCCACTTTAAATGTTGCAAGCAGAAGAGTTGGCTCTCCTGGAGTTTCATGGAATGGCTCTTTACCATAATACCTCTATAGTTAGCACAATCTTGGACATCACCTTTGCCCTTGAAGAGTGGCACTATCCAACTCTCACGCCATGAAGATGGCATTCTATCTCCACTAGCTATCTTATTGAAAAGTTTCCTTAGCCATTTCATTTGTGTGCTCCCTGGCTATGCTACACTGCAATACGGACTCAGTCTAGGTCTACAAAATTTGACCTTTCATCTTTTAAAGAGTCCTGACTTTCTCCCTCCTAAACCCTCTCCATCTTTTCTCCAATTTATGTGTTTTGGTGAGGAATTTTCACCACCTAATAACCAGCTCTCCTTCCCGTGAAATGTGCCTTCCCTGCTTATTTCGCATACTAAAATTACAACACTACTCCTGTACAACAGGTAGCTAGAAGATGTTGGAACAAGGCTTTATTAAAATGGTGGCAACAACATCTACGTTTGTATTCTCCACAGTCATAAACGGTACACCGGATGCAGTAAGGTAGAGAATTCCAATCCAGGAAACAACTGAGAAAAAGTGGCACTGGTAGTCGCCTCCAGGTATAGTAAACACAAATCAGTATCTCCTGGTTGAGCGCACCTCTGGGGAAGCCAAAACGACAAATGCTATTAAGTGACATGGGTGATGGTTGTTCCAGAGGTCTGCAGATAAAAGCAGAAGATTGGAGAACATTATGTGAGAAGCAGGTGATAGCAGCTTTGCTCGTTGGTACCATAGAGATAGGCATGGCTGTGGAGAGACACAAAAGATGACCTGAAGAACTTTATTGTAGACTTGATGGATGTGTGTGAGTCAGCGTTTGATAAGGTTAGCCAAGAAGGGCTATAAAGTCATAAAAGGGCCAGGACCTTAGCCCTGAAAATGTCATCTGGACATAAAGTCCTAATCTATGGAATAAATATAATAAGGAGTTAATTCTGGCACAAATCATGTCTCACTGATGCACAGAGGATAATGGGGAATTGAAAGCCATGCCAAGTACCCAAACAAAGCCAGGCTGCTCCTAAAAAGAAGGTGGTAAAGGTACAACACTAATGGCTACAGAGGTTGTTTTGCAACGTGCAGGCTCATAGTAGCATTGAAAAGCAGGCAGTTGGCTGTGTCACCACAAGAGTAAACACCAGACAGATTAGAGAGCATCATAACATAACCAAAGAAATTCTCAACTGCAAAAGACCACACTTGGCACTGGCTGCACCTGGTAGGAAGAGCAGCGGTGACCAGGTTAACCAGCACAGGACCAAGAAATGAAACTTGGGGAACGCTCCAGGTAAGAGCTTGGCCATTGGGGAGGATTGTAAAGCCAATGAGCAGCCTTCCAAGATGGACACCAGCAGATTGAATGTGTATGGATTGAGAACTACTTGCCAATAAGCAGTTATGGTCCGCAGTCAAAAGCTTTTTAAACATTGTTTTTAAGGGAAAGAAAACTTTACCTAAGGCAAATCATTGAGAATGGAACAGAATATAGAAAGTATTGCATAGTTCTTGTTTTGTTCGTTGGAGTTAGGGCCATCCATTGCATAGTTCTAATGCAAAGACTGCACAGACATTACACTAATGCGACGATTATTGTGTATTAGCAGTACCCAGCTTTCCCGAGTGACCACCCATGTCAGTACTAACTGGTGTGTCCAATGCAACTTGCTGCTCCCAAAGTATGGCATAGGAAACATGGGGGTTAGGGTGGGAACTACACTGGGAAAATGGGATCACTTGAAGAAGGCCACAGCTCCAATAATTTTGGAAAGGGGGATAAAATGGCAGTTGGATGATTGGATGATTTTTGGATTGGTGCAATGGAAAAATGCCTGTCAACATACACAAGTTGAGTAGGTGAAGAACATAGCATAGGTTAGAGATGTCTAAGACCTTGAGAGTGAAGTTGGGAACATCACGTGGCCCAGTAGAAGAAGTATTCCTTAGTCTGTGAATATAGCTGACTAAGGAATCGATGGTCAATACGGGGGTACAAGTGATTGAGGAATTGCCATATGGTTATAAGTTTTAGAGGGAGGGAAAGGATCATTAAGAGGATTAACTAACTCCAGAATGTGTCAGTGATTCTGACAGATGCCATGCCTGACGATTTAGCGTGTGCAGGTAAGGCCACAGCATCGATATAGACCCGTTATACTGTAGTTATTTATTTATTTACTTAAATACATACAAAACTGTACAAAGAGGAAATGAATGCAAAAACATAAATGTGCATGAAAAAGAAAGAGCCAGGGCTTCATAGAAAAGCAGATTGCTCCAAGAGATGCTTTTTAATGGAAGATTTAAAATGCTTACGGGACAGTACACAGCAGTGGTTAGAACAAGTAAAGATCGAGGCCCTCAAAGAATAAGGGAGGGCGTTCCACAAAGGAAGAGCTGCAGCTGGGAACATATGCCTCCATAAATCACGGTAGGGAACACCAGGCTGAAACAGAAAACAACGTGTCTGGCGTACTTGAATAGATGATTTTCAAATACTGGGAAATAAAATGACATGGGTGAGCAGGATAATGGATGGTACTGGCTAGCATATTGATGTGACAGAACATGAGAAAAAAATTTGAAAGGAAGTATTCAAAACCGAATACAGTGAGGGGTCACCATACTAGTAAAAGGAATACCAAGGTTGAGACGAAGGATCCTGTTAAAGAGCAAACAGAGAGGCCAAAGCTGAGCCTTAGATAAAAAAATTAAAAATGGACAGGCGAAATCAATAATTGTGAGAAATTTAGCACGAAAGATCTCAAACCGGAGAGTATGGGCTTAAGGCGTTTAAACAAATACAGTAAAACCCCGCTATAACGATCTCTGATGTAACGAATTCCTGGATGTTATGAATAGTTTCCAAGGTCCTGGTTAAACGATTGGTGTTTGTATTGTAAAAAGATTGGATATAATGAATTGGATATAACGAATTTCCTGGTAATAACGATGAAAAGTTATAAAAGTTTTTTTTTAATTTGGTTGGATACAATGAATGATGGACCATATAAATAATTTTTATTTAAGGATTTAACACAAACTTCTACTCGATGGCCACCACATATTGAATTGAACACCACTGACAGGAATACCTCATCATACTATTTATTTTACTAGGCCAGAATGCAGAAATGGATGATGATATTAGAAACGTTCATTTTCTCATCATCATCATTTTCATCGTAACCATACTTGCATCCCGCCTGTGGCATGGTCGGGTATGCAGGTTCTAGCCCTACACACTTGCCTATCTCCAAAATGATCCCTCATTGATCCCTCATTCTCTCCCTCTGCAGGAATTAGACAGATTGGAGAAATAATCAGCCCACTCCTTTTCCTCAGAAGGATGAAACAGGACTCACTGTTATGGCTCAGGGTAAATCATTAATCACCCTATCCCTGCTCTTGGCCAGTCTACATCATCCCTTGCTTTGTCTCTATCAAAGAGGACCTCATACTCCTGGTGTATGACCAAAGCAATGATCCTCTTAGCTGTGGCCTTGGTCTGCCTGTAGCATATTTTATAATCATAGTCCCCTATATCCATCCACTTATGGAATGCAGTTTTTTGTTGTTTGGTGGCTGCCTGTATTGCATTTTGCCACCACTATGTCTGCCTGCCCTGGAGTGTGCCTTCTACTCTAGCCACACCTAAAATGGGTTCCCCACATTTTATAATTTTTCAGGCTAATCTCCTCGCCTACATTGCATCAGCTGTCTCTTCCAAATCCCAGTCTGTTTAAAACACCTAATAACCAGCACTCCTGTTGTGTGCCACTGTTGCCAGTTGCGTTGGGTGCAGCCAAGTTGCATTGGACACACCAGTTCCCCTGAGATCACTGAAGTTAAGAAGAGCAAACCCACATTAATACCAACATGGGTGGATGGTAAAGAACGTTGGGTGCTGCAAATAAACCCTCTCCTTCATCCTTTCACCTACCTCCTCATCTCCCACGGGCAGCTTCCTAACGGTTTAACCTGTTATGACTGCCTGGCTTACTCCCCAACCCACGAAACTAATCCAATCCAGTAATCCTCAAGAATTGACTGCCCTTCAATACTTAAGGGCAGTCATTACAGCTAACCAGTATTCTGGGGGAATACCAACTGCAAGAAAACTAAATAAATTGGCATTCAAATAGTAAGAAAAAATGAAGAAATGTTTCATTGGGGTAAATACGAAGGTACACAAAGATTAGAAACCTAATGTTTTCCAGAACTACGAAAACCACGATTCCTTGATATTTGGGATAATATCTCAGACTACTGGTTAGCTATCTAGGGTTAAAAACAGCTTTCCTGGTTGTAATGAATTCCTTGCTATAATGAATGAGATTGCATTCCCCTACAAATTCGTTAAAGCAGGGGTTTTACTGTACATTAAGGAGTTAAGAGAGGATGTCAGGAAGTTACAATGATCAAGAAAAGGTTAAAGCCTGGTCGACAAGAACCCCAAGAATTCTCATTGAAGCACAGTAATCAGTACCCTCCAAAGAAGTGCTTTTAGGAAGAAACACGATTTTTGGAGTCTTGTCTAAATGGAGACTCATGTGTCTTAGTCGATACCAGTTAGAAAGGTGGGTAAAGAGGTTAGAGATAGCAAGGGGTTAAGAGGACAATAATCTAAGGGACACCTCTAGGCCGAAGAAATTGTCATCAGCAAATGACCACAGCACCCAATCGCTACACACTGCAGGGAGAGAGGCTGTAGCAACATTAAAGAGGATAGGCCCCACGACCAAACCCTGAAGAACCCCCCTCACCAAAGATATAGACACAGGGTAACCCTTCACCTGGGCGGTTCTACCTTCATGGTAGGAAAGGAGCAATTCCCTTGCCCAGGGATTCAGGCCAATAGACTGGAGCTGGGCAACAAGACAGGCATGATCTATCGAATCAAACGCCTTAGTTACATCTCTCTTGAGGAGGGGAAAAGCATTCCCCTGGGCTAGAGCCAGGTGCCAGGGAGATAGCAAGATAAATCCCTAGAATGGGAAATTTAGCTGAGCAACGAGGCTGGGAGCTATACTGGGAATGGAGTAAAGAAGCTAGGAGATCGTCACAGGTTAAATCATAAAGCCACCATTCGAGTACTTTTGCAAGGGGGGGGGAATTTCAATAGGTCTGTATTTCGAAGGGTCGCTCTGGGATCCCCCTTTCAATATAGGAACAATAAAGGCAAATTTCCAGGGAGAAGGAATTTTCCCCTGAAGCATACAGGTATTAAAGATATGGAGAACTAATGCTAAGATATGGGTATCGAACTGTTTGACTATGCAGGTGGGAATGCCATCCGGACATTTAACAGCTCACACTTTTTTTTGAAGTCATGTATACTCCCCCTACCCTGGATACTGTCCACCACCAGCAGTCCTGGAATGTACCTAACAAGCTCCTTTTCCCTTCGTCTCATGACAAAGGGAATGTCCACCACCCCCCAGCTCCCTCTAATATACACATTCCCAATTTATCTGCTCTCAACACACCACTTGTGTACCGCAGCATTCACATCTCAGCCATTTGTACTAAATTTACATGACTTTTCTTCACTGCCTAACCCTCTGATCTATATAGAATAGCTGTTCTAACCACAGTCCTGTAAAACTTCCCTTTCAACTTGATTGGGACCCTCCTATCACACAAGACTCTGCTTGCCTGTTTACATTCCAACCACCCCCATTATTTCTATGGGTCACATCCAGGTCTATCTCCCCATTGCTTTAAAATGTCGATCCTAAGTACTTTACCTCCTGCACCTTTTTCACCGGTTCTCCCCAAGTGTATGTCCCCATTGTTTTCCTGACCATCCTAATTGATAGCTAAATACTCTGCCTTCTTCATGTTAATCTTTAACCCTCCCTTTTCCATTGTTCCGCTTATATCGTTTAGTCTCTTCTCTATCACCTCTCTTCTGTCGCTAACTTTCCCTATATCATTGGCAAATGCCAGGCACTGAGGGGCACATTCCCCTATGCCCATCACCAGTTTGTCCAAAAACAGGATGAACAGATATGCGTTAAGTGCTAAACCATTTTGCACCCAAACTTTCGCTGGAAACCTCCAGTGTCTCCCCAGGGCGTCCTTACCGTGGCTGTGGAGCCATGATACATATCCTGGACTATTCTAATAAATCCTTCTTCTATTCCTTCCTTTGTAGTACTTCCCACGCTACCTGTTATTGGAAACCGTCGAAGGCCTTCTCCAGGTCGATAAAGATGGCATGGATGGCAAAACATATGGTCATTTAGTGCAGACTATATGCGAGGGCGGACTATATATGGGTGCGGACTATAAATGAAACCCAGGGTTCTCAATGAAACCTGCTCTTCATTTTCTGAACATTTTATTGCACTTAACAACACGATTTTACACAATATGTTCTTATTTCTGTGATAATGCAATATAAAATCTTTCACATTTCAATTTCATTGTCCGGGCAATCTGACATTTCATGTTTAAATTCATTTGATCCAGTTGCCCCTACAAGTTGCACCACTGGCTACAGTAGGAATTTGAAAGTGCAGACTATACATGAGTGCAGACTATATTGGAAACATACCCATCGCTAATGCAGACTATAGACGGGTGCAGACTATATTTGAGGTGCAGACTATGTGAGATGTTACGGTAGGCTGCATTGTGGGCCTACGTGGCATAACCCCAAATTGATTTCCACAGACACTCCAAAGAGGTTATCCAGGAGTAGACGTTGCATTACTCTCCAGAGCTTCACAGAATGGCTCATTAGCTTTATACCTCTATAGTTGCCACAGTCTTGGGCATCTCCTTTACCCTTGTAGAGTGGTACTATCCAACTCTAACGCCTTTGTTTCCCTAGGCCATGGCCATGTCCTCGTCTCCCTCCACTTCATTCATAAGGTTTTGAAAGTACTCCTCGCACCTCCTCTTGACATTTGTCAGAGAGAGCAGGACTATACCTATGCCATCCTTCACTGTTATATCTCGGGATATATCTTTTGCTGCCCTATCTCTAGCCTTGGCCAGTTTAAAAACTTCTCTTCCCCTTCCTTTGTCCCTAATGCTCATAGAGGGCCTCACACTGCCATGTCCTTATGGACAACCTGTTCCCACGTCTGCTTTGGTCTCCTCCTGCCCCAGTGCTACTGACCACCTGCATTCCTGGAATGGACATTACAAGCTCCTCTAACCTTCTTCTCATGACGTGTCTATACCACCTCAGTCTGTTCTCCCTCATTTTTGGCAATGTCTGCCACCCCCAGACATTTATTTCTTTTTTCTCTATTTAATGCAATAATAATTTTAATGAAATAGAAAAAGACACAAACATATACTAAAATTCAAAAATGTGTGCTATACCTTTCATAACGTCCATTAAATATCTATTGTTAATGTCATTCACAATATGTAGAATTCTTGCTAAAATTGCCGCATATGGCTTATGCACAAACATAAACTAAAATTCCATTGCTCTCCAGAGAGCGAAATTTGTGGGGTGACAGTTCCGGGGGTGAAAAGTACTCAGAGGCGAAATGCCGGGGGCGAATGTTTCGGTTCCTGTGGAAATGCTTTTCAGTCCATCTAAGACGGGCTGCAGTGTGCCTGTAGTGTTTGGTGCTTGTGTGCAAGAACTGAATTTACACCCCTTTCCGAACGATAAAACGTTTCAACAATAAGTGTTATATGGCACACATTTGCCACAGCATCATCTAGGAATAGTAACTTCCTAGAGGATGATGCTAAATAATGAATAGTGACATGGTATCGTAGTATGAGCATACCCATGTGTGCCCGGGGTAGAAGAGGCACACTGCATACCTGCATGTCTTAAGAGGCAACTAAAAGGGGTGACTTTCTTGCACCCCTGTTTGGACAATACCACTATCGTCATTGGCCATCACTTGTGTCCTGGACTGGACGATACCATCATGGTGGTTGTCAGTGTCCTTTTTCTCTCCTTTCCTAGAGGACTGTTTGATGTGTTCTTGGTCGATGTAGGCTCCTCACTGAAGTGACCGTAAACAAACGACTACCCACATGTTTGCTGTGTGTGGAGACCCGTACACTGGGAAAAGCGGATCCTGGTGATTGAGGAGGCAAAAGTCCTGCAATGTCTCTGGGCCACCACACTCTGGTGAGGTGGCTGATGGACATCAAGGACTAAGGTTGATGGTGAGAGGGGTTGAGAGCTCGCTTGTATTTTTGAAGGAGGCTGGCCGCTTTCACAAAATTTGATTTTTAAATGTATTTTTAGGCAGCTTTGCATTTATTTGGGTATTGTTTTGGCTTTTGCCTTTTTATTTCTGTGTCTGTTTTGGCTTTTCCATGTTTATTGTTATGTCTGTTTTGGCTTTTGCCACTTTTATTGTTATGTCTGTTTTGGCTTTTGCCACTTTTATTTTTATGTCTGTTCTCGCTTTTGCTGCTTTTAATTTAATTTCTGTTTTGGCTTTTGCCTGTAATTATTCTTTGATATTTATTTGGCTATTGCTTTTGATTGTTATCACTTTTAGTGGCCTTTTGCCCTTTTTATTGTCATCATGGTGGTATGACCATTTACACTCCCACCAAGGTGTTTTGTCTTTCTCGGCCCTAATGACCTTTGTAGTTGATGGGCTCTAAAACAAACAAACAAACAAAGTGGTATTAACCTTCCGTCTACAAGGTGGGGTTTTGGCAAACTGCAGACTGATAAAATTGTGTCTCCACATGTATCACTTTCTCTAATCTCAACCAGCCTTTGACTACCTGTTCTCCGATGTTTTCTTTACCTATCTAGGGAAGTTGGCTGGTCTCCTAAGTAGTTATCATATTTTATTTTCATTTTTGGGGGAAATGGGACAAGTATGGGGTTTTTCCTGACTCCCACTTTGTGATGTATGTGAAATTTTAGTGATGCCTCTTCAAACCACTTTCTTCATCTATTCTCAGTAATAGCTTTACCCCGAGACCCATGGGGGTTTATCCCAATGTACTTGAAAATGTTTAATTTGAGATGATTATCTATGCCCTAAATTGCTTTATGGTTTTAATGCTGGTTTGATTTTTTGAAGTTCTTTGCATAATAAAATGACAATTGTGGATTGTTCATAAAAAATTCTTGACGTCACTCAGGTTAATTGGCAATTATATAATTATTTGTGAGTTTTAAAATTATTTTCACTGTTTAGCATTGATATAGATGTTGTTTAATGCAATATAGATGATAATCTCTTAATTCTGAATATATTTTAGCATTAATTGGGGTAAAAATTAACCCCACCTTGTAACGAATTTTGAAAATCGTTTCCTTGTAGACAGAAGGTTAGTATTTTGGCGCCTGAGCACATCGCACACTGTGTTGGCCCGCCTCTGCAGACGGGGTCAACAGGACCCCACCTTTGCTATCCTTTACTGTTAGTGCTTGGGGTATATGTTTGGCTGCCCTATCTGAAGCCTTGGCCAGTTTAAAGTCTTCACCCTCCCATTCCTTGGTCTTTAACTGATCATAGAGTCTCATGCTTCTAGTGTTTGGCCAGGAAAATGATCCTCCGAGCTGTGGTCTTGAAAAATAATTTCACTATTATTGATGAATTACAGCCATATTTTTAATAGACGCTGCTAGCCTGAACATGCATATACTTCTCGTGACTTATTTGTAATAACATGCGAACACAGTGCTGTACATTCTCAACCCCATTGATAACTCGCCCGTGTAGTGGATAGCACGCTCAGCAATTCTAGGCTGGATAGTGGAGCGAAGTGGGTTGACTTCTTGCAGGCCAGCGAGAGGCCCCAAGTGCGCTTTCTTTCAGCAGAGAAATAAAATGAAGGTCCTGTGTGGTGTATGATTTCATTTGCACGTAAAAGAATCCTCTCTACTACGAAACGGGTAGCAAATACGGGGCTGGGGTGGGAGGCAGACGGGAGTGGAGGGTGTGATGATGATGATGAGTTCAATTTTGTATGATCAATAATAACTTGGTTTTAGAAATATAAACTACAGTAGAACTCCAATTTTCCTAACTCCTATTATCCGAATCGCTTTCAGAATTTCAGAAAAAAAAATTACGAGGAAACGTACTGCGATTTTCAAAACAATGCGCGACTTGGCTGCCTGAAAACGGATCCTGACAGTGAAACAGCTTACTTTGACCGAGATGTTCAGCAAGCAATGACTTTCATTTACAGTATGGTACACGTACATACTGTACTAATGTACAGCCTTTTTAAGTACGCTTAATATGCAAAAGTGTAAAAGTGTTGTCTTTTCATTTAATTAATTAAAAGCTCTTTTTATTTAAAAATAAGTTTTTTCTGCCATTTTATCCCATTTAGACCTTTTTTTTTTTTTTTGGAAAAAAACCAATTATCCGAATGGGGTCCGGTCCCAATTGATTCGGATAATTGGAGTTCTACTGTACCTTCTAAATGCTAAAGTGAAGCATTGACGCAGATGTCTTGGCGCACAGCAACAATCTCGCATAAATTTGGATCATATTCTCATAATTTGAATTCCTTATTTTCAGGTTGAAATCGAAACCAGACATAACCACTGCAAAGATGTATAGATCTAGTGCAAGCATTGAAGTCAACAATTCTGAAAGTAAGAATATTATGTCAGCTAGAAAAATATATACAGGATTGTCATAAATAATTAAGGAGAATTTGCAATTCGTACTCGTTCCCGAACAATTGTTATAGAGGGTCAAAGAATATGCTGTAAGTTTACCTATAGAAAATATGACTCAAAAAATAAAGAAAGGCAAAGCAACTCCTAACCCTTTTCCTGCCTGTGGGAGGGTCGGGCACCAATCTTGTTACTCTGAATGGACACAAGGGCGATATATTGGACTGCATTTTTCTACTTCCGGTTGCCGACGCCAGGAGGTGAACCCCTACACCTGGAATTTGCCTCCTCTACCCGTTGCATAGTAGACATCAAAAATGCCATCATACACCACACGGGACCTCGGTTTTTCTTCTCGTCCTAAAGAAGGCGGACTCCAGGCATCTCTGTCGCCCAAAAGAAGCCAAGCCGCTTCAGTCCAGTATCGAACCTAGAAGCACTGACGCGTTAGCATAGTTTCCAAGGGTCATTTGTCAGTGGAATGCGCTTGGTTATTGACGGACTTCGTTATTCACGGATTATAATCCGTCAATAAATTTAATTGAACACGCGACATAATCATTACATTGCACTTCCCCATTATTCACGTGATGCTTACAATGGTTTTCAAACTGTGGTGATGAACAACCATCGTTATTAGCTAATGTTTCATAAAAAAGTTAAATAAATCATTCAATATTATAATGCCTCTTTGTCATTTCCGTTGTATTCTCAATACCGCGTGTTTCCCTCTGCCATCTTCACTTGAATTAGCTGTAATTGTTTCTCGTCTCTCCTCCCATGGAGTGATGTTCAATGTTAATTTTCAAATAATGTCTTTGTGTTGGGGAAGTGAAGCATAACTTTCCGGGAGATTGAATGAGGTAAAGGAATTAACAACAAACAATAGGCCTATATGTGGTGTGCCAACAGCACTAAAGGTTGCTTGCAAAGTGAATGAAAAAATGTAGTTATATCAATTTAGCGGTTAGTGCCAAAAACTGAATGCGAATATGTAATTTCCATGTTGAGAGATTTTGGACATTTTCGGTGAAAAATGCCTTGTCATGGATATTTCCAAATTTTGGATATGCAGTAGTTGCAGACGTGTGGAATGCGCTATTAGGGTAATGTGCATTTGACTACGCATTAATTCTTTTGTGATGGCACATTAGGACACCCAAATGGACCACGCACGCCAGTGTATTTTGTTAAATTGTGATAGGAAACATAATTCCGTAATGGAGTATTGAAGAATCAATTCTAGTACATATAGGTGCCCCTTTTTTGTATGGATTACAGTTGATATTTAGATAATTAAGTTAGCGAATCCTATCGTTAGCCAAGTTTAACTTTCAACATAAAAGTTGACGGCGCAGTGGGTAGTACAGTACTCCATTGATTTGATATCGTTACTAGGTAAGAATTGAGGCCTTCCTATATGAGCCATTTTATTTATTTGTCAGAGAAATAAATTCTGAGGACTTCCGGAGACGCATAACCGGTGTCTGATATTTGTATATACTGTATATGTGAAACGAGTTGTTAATATACGACATTCAAGAACTTCAACGGTTAAATGCCTTCTCGGGTGTTGGAGAGTGGAGAGTAAGGTAGCTCTACAAACTTGTTGTATTTGTTCCGTAAAATTCTTTTAGAGTAAGATTGAATTCAAAATATGTTTCAAGTCTCTCATCAGTGCCTGTGAAATTGCTAATCACGATTTCCTTCTCAGGGGAGGACGTTGCAAATCAATTAATTAAACAGTTATTAGAATGCAATCGAAGTCTGTTGCCTCATCTTCGTGGGCAGTATTACAAGCAAACAAACTTCATGTGTTTTTTATTGATTTTCCTTGTGTAGCCGAATTCTCCATTAAACACCAAAAAAATGAAAATAACACCACTCCTCAGTCACCTCATTCCACCACTATTATATTGAATCCAATTCGAGCTGGATCTAAACCTGGAAGAGAAAAATCAAGAGATGTCATTTCTGATGGTGAGTAGTGCATTTTTGTCATTTTCAAGTGTTGAAATATGATGTCTATGTTAAGAAGTCTTAATAGTGGACCACTCGATCATAAACAATAAACAGGTTGCAAGCAGAATGTGTGGAGTGTAGACATACTGAGGCAAACGACTGGGCTCGACACCGTCCCCTCATTTTACGACAGTTGGTGGACCATGATTTATGTAGCTAACGGTCGGGTCTACGACAATTGGGTGAAAGACAATTGCGTGAACGACAGTTGGGTAAATGACAATTGAGTGAACGAAAATTGGGTGAATACGACAATTCGGTGAATACGACAATTGGGTGAACGACAGTTGGGTTAATGACAATTGGGTGTATACGACAATTGGGTGCTATCCCGCTACACCAGCGCATGTCCTGGTTTTGAGGTCTGTGTCCCAGTCCGACAGTCATTTGCCCCAGTCGATTTAACATGTTAGATGGTATGGGTTGGGTGCAATCGTTTCTGTGGACGGACATCTAAATGCAGAGCGTTACCTGGACATTCTGGACAATGCAGCACTTTGGCAATGGCCCTTTTCTGTTTCAGCATGAGAATGCACCTTGCCAGAAAGCACGGGCTGTAGGTACATGGTTTGATGAAATGGGGGTTCGAGAACTTGACTGGCCTGCACAGAGTCCCGATCTGAACCCCATCAAGCATCTGTGGGACGTGTTGGAACGTAGATTGCACACTTGTGCAGAACGCCAGACATCTGTGACGGAACTGTAAACCGTGGCGCAGCTCCGCATGACAGCTGTGCTTTGCGGTGTAGTAGGATTATGTGGGGCGAAAAGCAAATTAGAAAACAAGTTTTTCACCCAATTGTCGCATTAACCCAATTGTCGTATACACCCAATTGTCGTTCACCCAACTGTCGTTCACCCAATTGTCGTATTCGCCGAATTGTCATATTCACCCAATTGTCATATTCACCCAATTGTCGTTCACCCAATTGTCATTCACCCAACTGTCGTTCACAAAATTGTCTTTCACCCAATTGTCGGGATCCCCTATCGGTCATACCCTTCTTTGCGCCCCCCACCCATGTCAGGGTCTGCGCTTTATCTGGTGGGCCCCTTTGCAAAATAATGAAGGAGGCCTTCTCTTATATGAAAGGGACTTAGAAATATTACACATTGAAAATGTTTAACCCTCTAGTGGGATCCTTATCAATGTTAACTGTGTGGAGGATCGTCAGTCTTAGTAGATCTCCCACATTGAGTTCTTCTGTGAGTTTCTTGAGGAGTGTCATCTTCTAATTCAGAGCCACTATCATGATCGGAACTTTCCACCCCAAAGTCACTAGGGATGTAGAAGTCATCAGAATCGAGTTCTGAGTCAGAGGCTTCATCTTCTAAAGCAAGTGCAACCAGTCTCTGTATGCATTCAGAATATACAACTCGCCACGGGGTTTGTCATCCATTTTCCCTTAAAAACAATAAAGGAAATATCCCGGAAATTCGCTGAAAGTCCATATATGGGATTCTCAGCACCATAGATTAATTATGATATGGAGCTTTAGTAGGATTCTCTGCCTGAGGGGCGGATTTTGACATTGTACTTCAGTAGGATCCTCTGCCTTATAGGCGGGGTAAGTTATAAGAAAACTAGGCTTATCTTGAACAGAAGTGATGTGGAAGTTGCAGGTTCCTCCTCCAGTCAAGGGCAGGAAGTGGCTGAAGCACATAAAGGTGGGCACTCATTTTCCAGGAAAAGTGTGGCCCCTAGTGGCTGAGAGGAAAACCTACTCTGCCTGTCAGGCAGAGAATCGCATGAAAGGGTTAATACTTGAATTTCTATAAAATGGTACATTATGTAAATAAAATGCAAGTAGCCGACATGTGAATGCTGAGGTAAATGAGTGGCATGTTGAGAGCTGATAGAATTAGGAGTGCATGGAGTGCATCTATTATGGACACGTTATGAGAAGAGAGGAAGAGGAGCTCGTTAGGTGCACAGGTGCTCTTCCATTTCTCAGAAGATTAACTTTTTATTTTGTTATAGTTCCTCATAATGGCTTTAGTTTGCTGATGATTTGACGTAAAATAGTTTTAATTAAATTTATTTTCATGCACTACTCCAGTATTTCTCATCAATGTACCCACATTTTCATTTAGGAACTCGGCAAACTAGCAATTGTTTATTTGTCTACCACGGTGACATCTCTTAAAGCAAATAGCACGTTCTTGTATCAGAATTGTTTGAACTGCATTTACATATAACGCCATGACACGAGCTGCTAGACGCCATGGCGTGCTAGACTGCTGCATTAGTGGTTCCACCTTCGATACAAGACCAAGTTGGTTTAGCTTATTTCAAGTAAGCAGATGTCCCCAGTTTGCCTTATCCGTGGCCATGTGTTGTGTCTAATTGGAGTAATAGAAGCAGGGGTTGAACAGGATTGGAGGAATGGTATTGGGCAGGGTTTGGAGGGGTTGGAGAAATGGTATTGCGCAAGGACAGAATAGGTGGCACCTTCCAGGGCAGATCTACTTGCTGGTGGAATGAAGTGGAGCTGCCATTGAGTGTGAAAATAGTTGCATTTCAAAAATATCAGGAGTCAGGGGACCACAGGTTCAAGTTCGCCTATATTCATGCAAAGCAAGTAGCTAGGGAGACCGTTCATTGCCTTGGACAAAAATTGGAAGTATGAAGCACTTAGGAACAAAAGCAGTGGAGGGCGAATTTTTTTTTAAACTGGTGAAGGCTGGAGATAAGACTTCTAATGATATAACAATCAAGGATTGTGAAGGGAGGGTCGTGTTCCACCCATATGGGGATATCCAGAGAATATTGGATGGTTTGCTTAGTACATGAGAAAGATATTGTCAGGCAGCACAATAAAGTGAGAAAACAAAGGCCCAAATATCATCCCCATTGATGTGTGGCAGTGTCTATAGAACACACAGTCAAGTGACTGGGAAAACTCTTGGAGACTGGATGGCTGCTGAATGGAGGGAGAGTTCATTAGTACTGCTTTTTAAGGACAAAGGAGAAGTCCAGGAATGCATTAACTATATTATCC
This sequence comes from Trigoniulus corallinus, assembly GCA_013389805.1. Classification (NCBI taxonomy): domain Eukaryota; kingdom Metazoa; phylum Arthropoda; class Diplopoda; order Spirobolida; family Trigoniulidae; genus Trigoniulus; species Trigoniulus corallinus. The sequence continues at coordinate 368,154 of JAAFCE010008833.1, forward strand.
ATTCAATGAAACTCTGGGACATAATAATAGAACGTCGCTTCAGAACGCCAACTCTTCTACACCTGGAAATTTTGCCTCATCTACTCGTTGCATAGTAGAGAGGGTTGTTCTACATGCAAACACCATGCACCACACTGGACCTTGGTTTTACTTCTAATCGGAAAGATAGTGCACTCGGTGCCTGCTGATGCAGTTACTGAGCAAGCTACCCATGCACTTCCGAATCCCTAACAACCCAAATTCCACATCTGCCTTTGAACTTTGTATTTTTGTGCCTGCACCACATCCCCCACCATTAATTGTGATGATGTGACCCTTGTTGAACAGTTCTTTGTTTTAACCCTTTACTGGCCAAATTGCCTTCTGATGAGAAAAACTCAAACTTTTTTTTCATTTTTAGGACTCCTTGGTCAAGTATAAATTCACTTGCTAAACATCATTCTAAAGAAAAATTTTGAAGGGTAAAAGTTTTGATGGTCCCTTTGGGAACATTGGCACTTTGCAATTAGTAAAAGTTCAAGATTCATTTAAAGAATTTATATATGACTCAAGATGAACATGTTTTCATTAAACCATATCATCATCATCATCTCACCCTATCCCGCCCGAGGCAGGGTCGGGTCTGCGGGTTCTAATCCTCCACTCACGCCTATCATCCACCAGGTCCCCCCGCACCCCGCACGCCTCCATATCTGCCAGCACTACCTGTTCCCACGTTCGCTTTGGTCTTCCTCTACCTCTGGTGCCCCCGATCACCTGCAGTCTCACAATGGACCTAATAAGCTCCTCCTCTCCCCTCCTCATCACATGCCCATACCACCCCAACCGCTTCTCTCTCATCTTTTCCGCAATGTCCCCCACCCCCAGGCTACCTCTGACGTAATCATTTCTGACCCGGTATGCTCTAGACACTCCACACATATATCGCAGCATTCGCATCTCTGCCACTTGCATTTGCCTTTCATGGTTCTTCCTAACTGCCCAGCACTCTGACCCATACAGCATAGCAGGCCTAACAACGGTTCTGTAGACCTTGCCTTTCAACTTTATTGGGATCCGATGGTCACACAGGACCCCACTTGCCTGTCTCCATTTCAGCCACCCTGCATTAATCCTACTGGTCACATCTGAATCTATTTCCCCATTGCCCTGGAAAACTGATCCTAGATAGCGAAATTCTTGCACCCCTGGAATCTCCTCTCCCCCACAACGGATCTCACCTCCTTGCCCCTTGGCATCTAAAATTGAAAGCTAGGTACTCAGTTTTCTTCATGTTCACCTTAAGGCCCCCCTCCTCCATTGCTGCTTTAATGTCTTGTAGACCCTTTTGTGCATCTTCCCTGGACTCCTCAAGCCTTCCCACATCATCTGCAAATACCAGGCACTGGGGAGCCCATTCCCCTACTCCCGTCAGCAGCTCATCCATCACCAGAGTGAATAGGTATGGGCTAAGTGCTGACCCTTGGTGCACACCAACCTCTACTTTGAAGCTTGCAGTGTTTCCCCATGCTGTTCTCACCCTAGTGATGGAACCATCATACATATCCTGCACTACCCTAATATGGCCTTCATCCACACCCTTCTTTCTTAAAACATTCCATACTAACTGTCTGGGAACACTATCATATGCCTTCTCTAGGTCAACGAATATTGCATGAAGGTCCTTCCTTGCAGCTCTATGCTTCTCAATCATCTGTCGGAGAATGAAGATTGGTTCCATGGTGGACCTACCTGGCATAAACCCAAATTGATTTCCCTGGACACTGGTTAGGTCTCGTAAGCGACACTCTCTCACTCGCTCCCACTGCTTCATAGAATGGCTCATCAGCTTTATGCCCCTATAGTTTCCACAGTCCTGGACATCACCCCTGCCTTTGAACAGTGGTACTATCCAACTCTCTCGCCATGCAGAAGGCATCCTGTCCCCCTTTGCTAACTTATTGAAGAGCTTCCCTAGCCATGTAATTCCTGTGGGGCCCAAAGTGTGCCAAACATCCATGGGGATCTTATCAGGGCCTACTGCTTTCTGACCCTTCATCTTCTGAAGGGCTCTGACTATTTCTGCCTCACTCACCCTGTCCATAGCCTGTGGTATGGGTGGGTTTCTGCCTATGACAATTGCACCATAAAAAATGCATATTCATTTTAAGAAATATCATCATCATCAGCTTACCCTTCCCCCACCTTTTGCAGGGTCGGTTCTGCAGTTTCTCATCCTCCACTCTTGCCTATCCCCCATAAAGTCCCTCTGCACCCTGCATGTCTCCACGTTCCTGCATGTCTTCACGTGCAGGCCCATAGTGGCCCTAATAAGTTCCCCCTCTTTTCATCAGAGGCCCATACCGCCTCAGCTAATAGTCACTCATGTTTTCTGTGATTTTCTCATTTTATATTTTTAAAAGTATAAAGGTTGTTATTATGCCAAGATACAAATTTATACTAGCCCATGATTAAAAGAAGGGAAAATATTGATTGTCAGTAATCCTGACTGATATTGTAGGGGACACCCTAGGTCCTGGTTTAGTTGTAATTCTAGGGTTCACTCTCTAAGAGCATTGACAACTGACTCCTGAACATTATGTGGTCCATTGCTGTGCCATGCATTTCTCAGAATAACAACCAGGTTGCAACACTGCTCAAATTTATACCGTTAGTTAATAAATTCTACCACCACTTTTTGGTTCTCAAACATAGCTGATAACTTGTCAGAAGTCTGTTACAGATCCAAAAGAATTTTCTTACCTGTGGTGAATATCTTTCAATAATAATGCCCATTATATGATATCATGGATTCATTAATGATCAGTGACTTGTGTTTGTTTGTTTGTTGGTGTTTAAGGTTCCGTCAACTACAAGGTCATTAGAGACCCATCCATGGCATAGTTCTAATGCATACACTGCACAGACACTACACTAATGTGACGATTATTGGGTATTAGCAGTACCCAGCTTTCCTGAGCAATCACCCATGACAGTACTAACTGGGCTTGCGTTGCTTAACTTCAGTGATCAGACGAGAACTGGTGTGTCCAATGCAACTCGCTGCTCCCCAGTGACTTCTGGAACACACCAAATCACTAGTTCCCAACGAGGATGATATTGCCCCTTGGGTGCACAGGTTTCACCTGTAGAATTTAATTTGTAATAGGAAAATCATGGCTGCTATGCCATACCAAGGACATTGGACAACTGGGCTCCCAAAATTCATAAGGCAAGTGAGGATTTCAAGTGTCTTACTTACAAAAACACACACGTTTTATTACATCTTTCTGCCTGTTCACTTGAAGCTAGATTTCCATTGGGGGCGCCAAGTACTTTTTTTTCCTGAAAAAAGGGCAGTAGTTCAAATCAGTTTAGGGACCTATGCACCAAATTGTAAAAAAAATTGTCTGGACTTTTCCATGCTTATCACCTGCTTGTATTAGGTCTAGGAAAATGTTCATGGTGCTCATTTTTGGAAGGCTGTGGCGTCAGCAGTTGTTGTTTACATCACTAATTTTTGTTTTTGTTTTATAATGCTTTCTATTCTGCATCATTTAGTGCATTGTTTACCATTCTGTGACTTATGGAACATTTTTGACAAGTCTCTGAATGATGTCAATGATACACGAGCAATTATGCAAAGCAAGAGCAACTCCTGACCCTTTTCCTTTCTATGGCAGGGTCGGGTACCCATTTGGCCCTCTGAATGGAAATGGGGATATATTGGTCACATTTTTTTTTCTGCAGCCAGTTGCTGGCCAAAGCTGCACCCCTATGCTTATTTATCATCGGTCTAGTGTTCATTGGGGAATGCTACCGACGCCAATACCCGTGTGTGCCTGGGGTAGATTAGGCACACTGCATACCTGCATGTCGTAAGAGGCGACTAAAAGGGGTGACTTTTTCTTGCCCCTGATTGGATGACACCACTATCGTCATTGGCCATTACTTGTAGCCTGGACAGGACGATACCATCATGGTGGTTGTCATTGTCCTTGCATCCTTTACTGGATGACTGACTTGATCTCGCTCGATGTAGACTCCTCACTGAGGTGACCGTAAACAAACGCCTACCTGCATGTTTGCCGTGTGTGGAGACCCGCACCCCTGGGAAAAGCGGATTCTGGTGATTGAGCAGGCACATGTCCTGCGATGTCTCTGGGCCACCCAACATTGGTGGCTTGGCTGACAGACATCGAGGATTAGGGTTGTGCCCTACAGTCTCCAAAACATCACTTCGGGCACAGCTTCCAGGGAAAATGGGAGGCCAAGGCAGTAGCCCGGGCTTGGTCAATCGGCCGGGGGCGCATAAGAGGTTATGCCTCCTAGGGGGACTGTCAGTGGACCGGCAGTCAACGCCGATGCCAATGGTCTGGTACTCGGGGATTATGCCACCCTATTGGTATACTGCCCGAGGAATCTCGGCGACCTGAATGGGCGTCCCCTCGTTGGGCTCTGTGTGGTGGGTAAGACCTGTGGGCAGTGAATGCATAAGTATTAAAAATAATGGCAACTCTAAACCCAAAGGCTGGGGGCCTCATCAAATAACCCCACCCCTCCCCCTTCTTCTTTACTGACTTGTGTTGAGCCGGGAGATGGTGGGCTCGGTCCCACCCAATTGAGTGGGCCAGCTGCCATTGAGCTGATGGAGACCTGTACTGCTCCAACAAAGAGGCCGCGTTGCCCCAGTAAGCCAACTGGATCAGGGAACGAACCTCTGGCATCTACGCAATCCGCACCTGCCCTTAACAAGAGGCAACGACCTCTTAGTCTTAAGGTGCAGGGTTCCAAAGCCGATGCACAGCATGTTCCTGCATCGAAGAATTTAGGTGCAGTCAAACCACCATCCATACCTTCTTCCTACCCTTCCCCGGTTTATTTCCATCTCTGGGGGGATTGAGCAGCCTCGGGGAAGGCGTCGCCCTTCCTTATCGCCAAAGCCATCAAGGGTATTGCTGGCGACGTGACTTCCGTCAAAACACTCCACAATGGCACCTTGTTGATGGAGGCATCTGCCCCTCACCAGATAGTGGCACTACTGAAACTGCGGGAAGCTCGGTGTCGCTATGACGTCATCTGTAGCAGGCCTTCCTTTGTTACTTGGTAGTAGTTCTATTCATTTAAGAAACCAGACTTACTTGTTTTTTTTACAAAGTTTCGTAATTGGAATCCAGAAGGTGTCATTGAAATTATAGAAAATAAGTAAAAACACTAGGAAATAAGTAAACACACATCCTTTCCTAGTGTTTTAATAATAATAATTTAACTAATGTAATAAACAATCTTCTATTTCCCTATAATTAAACAAAAAATATCCAAAGTCACAAAATTAGACCCACAAAATTATAGCACAAAATTATAACTTTATTTACTAAATATAAATGTCATGAAATTTTTGTATTCCTTCTAAGAGGTATCTAGTATTGACTTGGTAACTTGGGATAATTGTCAAATTCTCTGTCATACTAAATGCAGTCTTGGGGTTCAGGATACCCCACTAGTTTGTTGGCATAAATTTAAATTTGGGGTCTTTTGGACACCATTAGCATACAGATTTTATCAGCTGTCTAACGTTAGTTTTCTTTCAAAATTTGGCATTACATTTTCTAAAAGTAATCGTTTAATTTCACTTATGAATGCCATCTATTACAAATTAGTCCATGCTGCTTTTTAAGTTTTTCCGCTATGTGGGAAGTTTTATTTAAAGTTTTCCACAAATGCAAGAAGTTTTAATGCAAAAGAATGCTTCAGTGTGCAATTTCTTGCATTTTTCTTCTTGGGGTCCAAAAGACCCCACCAGCACATTAGCGTTAGGATAATCGATCAGTAGAGCTAAGGGTTAATACCCCCCCTCCCCATTAGTTTATTGAAACGTTTTGGTAATAATAATAATATTTGGGCTCACCTTTCAATGATTTGTTATTATATAATCCTTTTGATGAATTGCAGCTATCCACTTTTTACACAATCCTAATCCTTTGGAAATGAGAAACAAATTATTTTGGGACCCTTGCTGGAAGTATTTACCCTGCAAATTGGAACGCTGTCCTTGTACTCCATGTTTTTTTTATAAAATAAATAAATGTGATCAAAATTATACTAAACTAATTTCTGAAGATTGAATGCTTTGAAAAAAAAACACGAGGCTATTTAAAATTGTAATTAACAATTTCCAATAACACGAGGCTGTATGTGAAGTCGACACTAGCGCTATAGTTACGTAGGCCTGCCATTGATGACGTATTGTGCATATTTTGTTTCATCATCCCAGGCTTGTTCTTTAGGTGGTGTTGGTTTGACGCCCCACTCGGGCCCGCAGGGTTACTGGGGTGCTGGTCTGTGCCAGCATTGGCTGCCAGACAGACCCCGACCCCATTTCCATGGCCTCTTCTGGCTCCACCACCGCCTCTGGCCCATGCATGGGCCCCCAATGATGGCGGTGTCAGCTTCTTTAGAAGCCCCAGATGCCACTCATCAAAGAGAGGCATCTCCCTTGAAGGCCTCCCTCCCTGTCTCAGCCCAGCCAGCCCCCTACATGGAGAGGGTGGTGTGTGAGACAGGAGGAAAGAAAGTAGGGACACCTACCACTTCCACAGTGGGGCGGGTGTCCTTGGTTCGTCCACCCAAGCTCTCCGGCCAACGGCAGAGAGCACGGGGTGGTTTCATGCCCCAACTGGGGCACGATGGGGATTCCTCCTTCAAGATGGAGGAGGACGAACCAATAGAAGGCATCCCTCCCTTTTCTGCAGTGGGACAGAGAAAAGGGAGGAATAGAAACAAGCCACGTAAGTCCACGTGATCGTGAATTTCCTACAATGGAACTGTCGAGGGTTTTCCCACAAGATGGACGAGATCAAACTTCTGATCTCTAGGCACCACCCTGTTTGCATCTCCCTCCAGGAGATCCTGTGTCAGTGTGATACCCCCATTTCAATTCGGGGTTACACTACATATTCAGACACCTGGCAGCAATTAAGCCACCCTGTGGGAGGGGTGGCTATCCTTATCTGGAATGGGTGCATGCATGTGCCAGTGGCTTTGCAGACGCCTCTGCAAGCAGTGGTGGTCTCATTGCAACTGGATGTGCCTACCACTCTATGTTCCCTCTACATGCCTCCTGGGATTGATATCCCATGGGCAGACCTCGACTCCCTCAGTGCCCAGCTTCCCAGACCCTTCCTGATTAGGGGTGAATTTAATGCCCATAATCCCTAATGGGGCTCGGACAGTCACAACCCCCGAGGGCGACTTGTGGAACAGTTGGTGTCCCACAATTGCCTCATTGTTCTTAACACAGGTGCCCCCACGCATATGATGACTGCCACTGGTGGTCTCTCGTGCATAGACCTATCCATCTGCTCTCCTGGGTTGGCAACAGGTTTGCAGTGGGAGGTCTTGTCAGACCATTGTGGAAGTGACCACTTCCCCATCAATATTAGCAGTGGAGATGGGGCAATACCCTAACACCCACCTTGGTGGTGTCTGCATCGAGCAGACTTGGAGGAGTTCGCCCGCCGTATCTACTTTCGCCCACTGTGGGATTTTGATGGGGTCAACGACCTTGTGAGTCACTTCACAGAGGTGGTGGTCAGGGCGGCATTGGCATCCATCCCCCAAAGCTCGTATAACCAACCACGAGCATGGGTGCCATGGTGGACGGAGGATGGTTGTAGAGTGCGATTCGGGCTCGACGACGAGGCCTTCACAGCCTCCAATCTCGTCCTACCGAGGCCAACCATATCGACTATCTCCGAGCATGGACATATGCACGGCGGGTGAAAACAGAGACCAAACGCTCCTCATGGAGTCAGTAATTCTCCTCACTTACCCGTCACACGCCCTCCAAGAAAGTCTGGGAAAAGCTGAGGAAGATGCAAGGGAGATATTTACCATCATGTGGCTCTGGTCTCCTTGTACAAGGGAGGCATTGCCTTCTGCCGTGTGAGGTGGCTGAGGAACTGGGAAGGACGTTTGCAGCCGTCTCCAGTTCCCAGCACTACACGGCAACATTTATGCAGTCTAAGCAAGCTGCAGAACGCCACCCACTTACTTTTGCTGGGGGTGTCGCTGAGGGGTATAACAACCCATTTACCCCTCGGGAGCTGCAGGCAGCTCTAGCAAGACCCAGGGACACTACCCCTGGTCCAGATAGCATCCACAATCAAATGCCACGACACCTACAAGAGAAAGGCGTTATATACCTCCTTGACGTATTCAGCTATATTTGGCAGCAGCATGAAATCCCTGCAGGTTGGCGAGAGGCTACTATCATCCCGCTGCAAAAACCTCGGAAGGATGGTAGACTTCTAGAAAATTGCAGACCCATTTCACTGACGAGCTGTCGTTGCAAAACCACGGAACGCATTGTGAAGTGGCGCCTGGTGTGGTATCTGGAACAGCACAACCTTCTGGCCAATGCCCAGTGTGGCTTCCGTGGTGGCAGGTCTCCAGTGGATCATTTGATCTCCCTGGAGACTGCAGTATGTGAGGCCTTTCTCCACAGACAGCACTTAGTGGCTGTCTTCGTTGATGTGGAGAAGGCATATGATACCACATGGCGCCATGGTATACTGGAGACCTTGCACCAGGGGTAATCTGCCCCTCTTCCTCCGTAGCTTTTTGTCCAAACAGACCTTCAGAGTGCGTGTGGGTAACACCTACTCCTCGGCCTTCCTGCAGGAGAATGGTGTCCCACAGGGGAGCGTCTTGAGTGTGACGCTCTTTGCTGTTGCAGTGAACGGCCTACCATCCTCCGTTCACGCCCCGGTAAAGTCGTCCCTATTCGTGGACGACTTTTCTATTAGGTACCGGGCTTCCACGATGCACAGCTGTAACTGACAATAAACAGTGCCAACGAGTTTGCCACCTCTTGTGGCTATAAGTTCTCCCCTGACAAAACCACTGTCATGCACTTCTGTCGTAAGTGAGGGCTTCACCCTGAGCCTCAGCTTACCCTGGATGGCCGCCTCCTCCCTCTTTGTAGAGGCAGCCCGATTTCTTGGTCTCCATTTTGACAGCCGTCTGACATGGGTCCCACACTTGAAGGAGCTGAAGGCTAAGTGCCTTCGCTCCCTGAATATTCTGCGGTGCCTGCAGGGACCTGGTTTTGGGGCAGATCGAATGGTGATGCTTCGGCTCTACAGATCACTTGTTCGATCACGTCTGGATTATGGCTGCAGAGTGTATGGCCTGGCTGCTCTGTCAACTCTCCGGATGCTGGACAGTGTTAATCACGCTGGCATCCGGTTGTCTATTGGGGCGTTCCGCACAAGTCCAGTACTCAGCCTTTATGCTGAGGCTGGTGAACCACCACTGGCTGTGCGGCAGCAGTGCTTGGCAGTGGCATACATTTTGCGGCTGAAAGGTCAGCCACAGCACCCTACACACCCAGCCGTCTTTAGTGACACTATGAGACGGTCATTCGACCGCCACACGGGGGTTCCCCCTCCATTCGTGTGCGGTGGATGGACGGTCTTACCGGCCTGGGTGTGACTCTGCCTAGGGTGCAGCCTGTACTGCTGGCCTCTGTGCCACCATGGACAGTGCCAGATCCAAGTTTAGATTTAATGCTTGAAGCCTTACCCAAAACCAGCACCGATAGGTCAGTGTACCAACAATAGTTTGGACGCCTCTCTTGGACCTATCGAGGCCATGTTTCGAAGGATGGCTTGAAGGATGGCTCCTCGGTGGGTTGGTCAGCCTTTACAAATGGTCATCTCATAGGGGACCGCCTTCCAGGTGTCGCCAGTGTCTTAACTGCAGAACTCACAGCTCTGCACTGGGCACTGGAACTCATCCAAGTCTTGAACAACAGACACTTTGTTGTTGCGACTGACACTCTATGCTCCCTTTAGCTGTTGCACACCCTATATGGCAGACATGCCGTCGTCCAGGGTGTGCACAGATTGCTGCTTGTGATTCACAAGCAGGGCAAGACAGTGTTGTTTATGTGGGTCCTGGGGCATGTTGGCATCATGGGCAATGAGAGGGCGGATGCCCATGCCCGTCATGTGGCCCACTTGCCAGATATACCGAACACTGCTGTCCCCTCTTCCGATGCTCTCCTGATGATGCGGCGGGCCGTCCATGACCAATGGCAGTCCCAGTGGTTTGCGGAGACCACCAACAAACTCTGCACACTGAAGAACATTCCAGAGCACTGGGTGTCCTTGTGCCGCCAGTCACGGACGGAGGAGGTTGTGCTTGCTCGGCTTCGGATCGGTCACACCTTCCTCACGCTCTCCTACATTCTACTGGGTGAGGACCAACCATGGTGTGACTTCTGTGGGGGGGCCTCTCACAGTGGCACACAACTTTAATCACTGTGGGAGATACCGTGAAATGAGATACCGTCTGGGAGTCAGACGGGAGCTCTCCACCTCACTTGGGGATAACCCTCAGGGGGTGGAGAGCTCGCTTGTATTTGTGAAAGAGGATGGCCTCTTTCGCAAAATTTGAATTATTCATGGTTAGCTTTTACAGATCTTCGCATTTATTCTTGAATTATTTTGGCTTTTGCCTTTTCATTACCTTGTCTGTTTTGGCTTTTGCTGCATTTATTATAATGTCTGTTTTTGGCTTTTGCTACAATTATTTTCTTTCCGTTTTGGCTTTTGCCGCTTTTATTGTTGTGTATGTTTTGGCCTTTGCCGCATTTATTGTTATATCTGTTTTGGCTTTTGCTGTTTTTACTTTTCTGTGTGTTTTGGCTTTTGCCTATATTTATTCGGCTATTGCCTTTTTATTGTTACAGTCTTGTTATTTAATTGTCATCATGGTGGGATAGCCATTTACACCCCCACCATGGTGATTGTCCTTCGGGGCCCTAATGACTTTTGTAGTCGATGGGCCCTAAAACACTAATCAACAACAACAACATCTACACAGGCAGCACTTAGTGGCTGTCTTCTTTGATGTGGAGGAGGCATATGATACCACATGGCGTCATGGTATATTGGAGACCTTACACCAGTGTGGGCTCAGGGGTAATCTACCCCTCTTCCTCCATGACTTTCTGTATGCCTGGACCTTCAGAGTGGGTGTGGGTAACACCTACTCCTCGGCCTTCCTACTGGAGAATGGTGTCCCACAGGGAAGCGTCTTGAGTGTGATGGTCTTTGCTTTTGCTGTGAAAGGCCTACCATCCTCCATTCACCCCCCAGTAAAGTCGTCCCTGTTTGTGGATGACTTGTCTATTAGGTACCGGGCTGCCACAATGCACAGCCTTCCCTAAGTTCTCCCCTGACAAAACCACTGTCATGCACTTCTGTCGTAAGCTAGGGCTTCACCCTGAGCCTCAGGTTACCCATGAAAGCCACCTCCTCCCAGTTGTAGAGGCAGCTCAGTTTCTTGGTCTCTGTTTTGACAGCCGTCTGACATGGGTCCTGCACTTGAAGGAGCTGAAGGCTAAGTGCCTTCGCTCCCTGAATATTCTGCAGTGCCTGCAGGGAACTGGTTTTTGGGCAGATCAAACGGTGATGCTTCGGCTCTACAGATAACTCGTTCGATCACGTCTGGATTATGGCTGCGGCGTGTATGGCCTGGCCACTCCGTCAGCTCTCATGATGCTGGAAAGTGTTCATCACACTGGCATCCGGTTGTCTATTGGGGCGTTATGCACAAGTCCAGGCCTTTATGCTGAGGCTGGTGAACCACTACTGGCTGTGTGGCGCAGTACTTGGCAGCCGCATACATTTTGTGGCTGAAAGGTCAGCCGCAGCACCCTACACACCCGGCCGTCTTTAGTAACACAATGAGACGGCCATTCAACCGCCGCCCGGGGTTCCCCCTCCATTCGGTGTGCGGTGGATGGACGGTCTTACTGGCCAGGGTGTGACTCTGCCTAGGGTGCAGCCTTTACTGCCGGCCTCTGTGCCACCCTGGACAGTGCCAGAGCCAAGTTTAGATTTAACGCTTGCAGCTTTACCCAAAACCAGTACTGATAGGTCAGTGTACCAACAAGAGTTTGGACGCCTCTCTTGGACCTATCGAGGCCATGTTTTTATTTACACGGATGGGTTGAAGGATGGCTCCTGGGTGGGTTGGTCAGTCTTCACAACTGATCATCTCATAGGGGGCCGCCTTCCAGGCGTCGCCAGTGTCTTAACTGCAGAGCTCACAGCTCTGCACAGGGCACTGGAACTCATCCAAGTATTGAATGACAGACACTTTGTTGTTGCGACTGACTCCCTATGCTCCCTTCAGCTGTTGCACACCGTATGTGGCAGACATGCCATCGTCCTGGGTGTGCACAAATTGCTGCCTTGGATTCGTAAGCAGGGCAAGACAGTGTTGGTGATGTGGGCCCCGGGGCATGTTGTAAACATGGGCAATGAGAGGGAAGATGCCCATGCCCGTCAGGTGGCCCACTACCAGATGAACCCAACACTGCTGTCCCCTCCTCCGATGCTCTCCCGATGGTGCGGTGGGCTGTCCATGGCCAATGGCGGTCCCAGTGGTTTGCGGGGACCGCCAACAAACTCTGCACACTGAAGGACACTCCAGAGCACTGGGTGTTCTCGTGCCGCCAGTCGCAGAGGGAGGAGGTTGTGTTTGCTTGGTTTCTGATCGGTCACACTTTCCTCACCAACTCCTACATTCTACGGGGTGAGGACCAACCATGGTGTGACTTCTGTTGGGAGCCTCTCACAGAGGCACACATCTTTAGTCACTGTGAGAGATACCGAGAGCTTGGATGGCGACTGGAAGTCAATCCACAGCTCTCCACATCACTTATGGATAATCCCCAGTTTGAATTATTCTCAGTTTTTAGACAGTTTTGCATTTATTCTTGTATTTTTTGGCTTTTGCCTTTTATTTATGTGTCTGTTTTGGCTTTTGCCACGTTTATTATTGTCTGTTTTTGCTTTTGCCACGTTTATTACTGTCTGTTTCGGCTTTTGCTTTTTTATTTCTGTGTCTGTTTTGGCTTTTGCCGTGTGTATTGTTACGTCTGTTTTGGCTTTTGCCGCTTTTACTGTTATTGCTTTTTTGGCGTTTGCCACTCTTATTGTTATGTCTGGTTTCTATTTTTATTTTAATGTCTGTTTTGGCTTTTGCCTTTATTTATTTTTTGCAATATTTATTAGGCTATTGCCTTTTTATTCTTATTATTGTTAGGGTTTTTTTGCCCTTATTTATTGTTATCATGGTGGGATGGCCATTTACACTCCCACCATGGTGACTGTCTTTCTGGGCCATAATGACCTTTGTTGTTGATGGGCCCTAAAACCCAAACCAAACAAGCTCCCAAAGGGGTAAATGGGTTGTTATACCCCTCAGTGACACCCCTGGCAAAAGTATGTGGCGTTCCAGAGTGTTAGGCTCATCCAGTTGCAATGAGACCGCCACTGCTTGCAGAGGTGTCTGCAAAGCCACTGGCACATGCATGTACCCATTCCGGATAAGGATAGCCACCCCTCCCACAGGGTGGCTTCCTTGCTGCTGAGTGTCTGAATATGTAGTGTAACCCCATATTGAAATGGGTGTATCACTCTGACACAGGATCTCCTGGAGGGAGTACACAGGGTGGTGCCTAGAGATCCCTCTTGTGGGGAAACCCTCGACAGTTCCATTGTAGGAAATTTACCATCACTTGGACTCAGGTGGCTTGTTTCTATTCCTCCCTTTTCTCCATCTCACTGCTGAAAAGGTAGGGATGCCTTCTATTGGTTCGTCCTCCATCTCGAAGGAGGAATCCCCCATCGTTCCCCAGTTTGGGCATGAAACCACCCATGCTCTCTGCCATTGGCTGGAGAGCTTGGGTGGACGAACTAAGGACACCCGCCCGACTGTATAAGCGGTAGGTGTCCCTACTTTCTTTTTTCCTGTCTCACCCACCACCCTCTCCATGGAAGGGGGCTGGCTGGGCTGAGACAGGGAGGGAGGCCTTCAAGGGATGAGTGGCATCTGGGGCCTCTAAAGAAGCTGGCACCGCCGTCATTGGGGGGCCCATGCATGGGCCAGAGGCGGTGCTGGAGCCAGAAGAGGTCATGGAAATGGGGTTGGGGTCCGTCTGGTAGCCAATGCTGGCACAGACTGGCACCCCAGTAACGCCATGGGCCCAAGTGGGCGTCCAACGAATGAGAGATGGGAGCTGAGGTAGGGTGTCCGTCTGGGTTCAGACAGAGAGCACAGCAGCTGCCTTCACAGCACCTGCATAGGACACCCCACGACTGGGGTCCCTGGCAAGGCTAGCAGCCACCGCACATTCTGAAAGCTAATACCCTTCTGGACATGCAACTCCTGGATCGCACGTTCCTGCAGCCATGTGGGGCAATGCCAAGAGGAGGCGGGGTTGTTGCCATTACAGTTGACACAAAACGGTGCAGTCTTACAAGACTCAGGGGAGTGGTCACCCTGTCCACAAGTGCCACACATGGCCTTGGCAGAACACGAATTCTATCCACGGTCATATTGCTGGCACTTGAAGCACCGAAGCGGGCTCAGGATGAAGGCACGGACAGGCAAGCAGAGGTAGCCAGCCATGATGTACTCCGGCCCCTTGGGCCTATGAAAGGTCAGCAAAAAGGTGTCAGATGGGCGGGATTCTCCCTGCCGTCGGACCAAGGTGCAGTGGACAGCCACCAAACCCTGGTCCCTGAGCTCCTCCGCTATCTGCTCTTCTGATTCCCTGCATAGGTCAGGGCACCGCACCACACCTCTACTGTTGTTTAAGGTGCGATGGGGCTCGACCACAATGGGGATATTACTGAGCTTCTGCAGTTTCAGTAAAGCCTCTATCTGGTGAGGGGCAGATGCCTCCACCAACAAGGTGCCATTTCACAGTTTCTTGACCGAAGTAACGTCACCGGCAATGCCCTTGATGGCTTTGGCCATAAGGAAGGGCGACGCCTTCCCCAAGCTGCTCCATCCTCCTGAGAGATGGAAATAAACCGGGGAGGATAGGAAGAAGGTATGGATGGTGGGTGGACTGCACCTAAATTCTTAGATGCAGGAACATGCTGTGCATCAGCTTTGGAACCCTGCAACTTAAGGCTAAGAGGTCGTTGCCTCTTGTTAAGGGCAGGTGCCGATGCCATAGACGCCACAGGTTCGTTCCCTGATCCAGTTGGCTTACTGGGGCAACGCGGCCTCTTTGTTGGAGCAGTACATGTCTCCATCAGCTCAGTGGCAGCTGGCCCACTCAGTTGGGTGGGACCGAGCCCGCCATCTTCCGGCTCAACACAAGTCAGTTAAGAAGAAGGGGGAGGGGTGGGTTTATTTGATGAGGCCCCCAGTCTCGGTTTTAGAGTTGCCATAATTTTTTTTAATTATGTGTTCACTGCCTGCAGGTCTTACCCACCACACGGAGCCCAACAAGGGGTCGCCCATTCGGGTCGCCAAGATTCCCCAGACAGTATACCGTTAGGGTGGCATAATCCCCGAGTACCGGACCATTGGCAGCGGGGTTGACTGCCAGTACACTTACAGTCACCCTAGGAGGCATAACCACTTATGCGCCCCCGGCCGATTGATGAAGACCGGGCTACTGCCTTGGCCTCCTGTTTTCCCTGGAAGCTGTGGCCAAAGTGATGTGTTGGGACTGTAGACTGCAGCCCTAATCCCCGATGTCTGTCAGCGAAGCCACAAGTGTGAGGTGGCTCAGTGACATCGCAGGACATGCACCTCCTCAATCACCAGGATCCTCGTTTTGCAGGGGTGCAGGTCTCCACGCACGGCAAACATGTGGGTAGTCGTTTGTTTGCGGTCACCTCAGTAAGGAACCTACATCCACCCCGAACAAGTCAGACAGTTATCAAGTAACTGACACAGATAGGACACGAACAACCACAATGCTGGTATCATCCCGTCGAGAACATAAGCCATGGGCAAAGACGATAGTGGTGTTGTCCAGTCAGGGGCAAGAAAAAGTCACCCCTTTTTGTCGCCTCTCACGATATGCAGGTATGTGGTGTGGCTATTCTACCCCAGGCACACACGGGTATCCAACTTGCTGTCTTCATGTAACGTTTTGTTTGTCAAATCTGGCATGATCATGCAAGACTAAGGAGAAAACGTTATGTGTATACCATGCTTAAGACGGACCTTACACGTTCAATCTGGCATTAGAGATCAATCCAATTCTGTGATCGAGATTCATAAAAGATTGAACGAGTAATGGCCACATTAATGGATTCATGTTATGGATTGATATTTTTTTGAATAATTGAATAAATGCTGTCAATCAAGATTAAACTGATGCCCGATTGAACGTGCAAGGTCTATTTAACACTTGCTATAGTGAAGGAGCCCTGAAATTAAAAATATAGATAACAGAGTTTGTAGTTTTGACAACAAACAAAATCAACTTCTGATGCTGAGTAAAAAATAAACAGAAAATGGGTGACAGTGGAGGAGGTCTGTCGGTAGGCGGTGCTCATGTATGGACGTTGCAGAAACGCTGCAATAATGCCTAGTTCCGTGGCACGCGACACGAAAGACAATAGCGCCTGAGCAGACGACAAAATTATGACATCAACCACAGGCGCTAGGCGAAATTGCGCCTGTTGTGGTTCCGTGGTAGGCAAGAAATCATGCTATGTGTAAATGTTTCCAAAAATGCCTGTGAGGTGGCGCCCACAGCACAGAAATCCAACAGCCAATAATATTTAAATAGCTAACGTTGTTCGAAAAGTAATAACCAATGCAATGCGCGTGACAGCTGTAACAAGAAATGCAGTTCACTACCTCTCAACTCCACTTTTCTGTTGATTTCATGCTACCGTGACAGAAAAGTTGAGTTCCTACATCATCAGTTTCTGTGAAATTTCGTCTGCTTGAACGAGATTTGCGTCGGTGTTGCGTGCCACGGAACTAGGCTTAAAACTTTAATTTTTTTAAAAAATCGCACGCTGGTCACGTGGTCTGTGTATGTTATTGGGTGCATGCGTCGACGTACGGCCGTTAAAACGTTACGGCCGATACATGATCGCCACCTATTGACTGATGATGTCAGTTATGTATTTTTCATTAGGGGTTTAGTGTGAGTCCGACATAGAATTTGCGATGCGTGCATTGAAACACAACTTAATGTAACTGCGCAAAGTGTTTGCACTTGTGCAGTTGAGTTGTCATCTGCTTAACGTAGCATACATCATCATCATCATCTATCCCGCCTGAGGCAGGGTCGGGTCTGCCGGTTCTAGCCCTCCATTCTCATCTGTTTTCCACCATGTCCTTCCGTAAAACTTGCCCCCACGTCTGCTTTGGTCTCCTCCTACCCCAGATGCTGTCAACCACCTGCAGTCCTGGGATGTACCTAACGAGCTCCTCCTCCCCGCGTCTCATGACGTGTGCATACCACCTCAGGCTATTCTCCCTCATTTTTTTTTGGCGATGTCCACCACCCCCAGGCTACCTCCAATATACGCATTCCTAATTCTCTCAGCTCTCGATACGCCACTACATAACGTAGCGTATGTCAGCCAAAAACGCTGCAAGAAAACTCACGATTTAAAAAAAAAATGATTTTGATGACGCCCATTGCCAACTTAATTGAATTTAGAGGAACGCCATCTACTGATGGATAGTAGCAACTTGACTCCCACTATCAGCTATCATACGCACAACGTACAATGGGGAATTTGTAGGCATACCAAAACGTGCTTCTGGGTAGAATAGAATAGGGATTTGCACAGTTTAGATGTGCAGCCAAGTTGCATTGGACACACCAGTTCCCATGAGATCACTGAAGTTAAGTAGTGCAAGCCACGTCAATACCAACAAGGGTGGTTGGTAAAGAACGTTGGGTGCTGCAAATTACCCCTGTCCTTCATCCTTTCACCTACCTCCTCATCTCTCGTGGGCAGCCTCCTAAGGGTTCGTCCTGTTATGGCTGCCTGGCTTACTCCCCAACCCACAAAACTAATCCATTCCAATAAAATCCAGATGTCATCTGCTTTAAACTGCATACGTTGGCAAACATTGGAGCCAGAAAACTCCCTAAAAATTTATAGTCATACAAACACAGTATGCATAGCAACTTCAATGTTTACTTTCCGTCTTCACTTTATGACATCTCGATGAAATAGTTCACTCCTACATCTATTTTCAGATTTAAATGGTGTTGCAGCTGACAAAAGGATGACACATGAGGAAATTGTCTATTCAACATCACAGTCGAAAAAACGTAAGCTACTTTATTTCTACTTTTCATTGCTGTGACGTTACTTGTATACAGTATTTGGCGTTCTAATTGTGGCCATCCATAATGTGGCAAGGCCAGTGAGGATCCCCCATTAGTAACAATCACAAAAAACGTGAGATACTGTACCTATTCATTAAGGTGCATGTACACTGTTGATTTTTTCCTAGATTCGCTCTAGCTAGAGCGCTCTCCATTCAATCTAGACGCCTTGTCTCATTGTAACAGTCCCAAAAGAGTATTTAGCGTAGGTGGATTTGTCTAACCAAATAGACTTCCTTTCTCTACATAGATCACCATTGGTATTCAATCATTTTTGTTTGAAGAAAATGGCAACTGGAAGAAATATCTGGACCAAACAGAAGACATTATTATTAATATCTGCCAGGGTGGTAATTAAGTCTGCCCCCCAAACTTCTAACCCATGTGAGAAATGGAAAATCTGATACGGTGAACAAATGGGAATTAGAGTCCTGCTTATGCAACCTAATTGGGACAGGTATTATATCGAATAAGTAAAAAAGTCGGATAATCATAAATGCATAAAATAATTGTTATTGCATAAATGGATATATTAAAAGTAGTGGCAAGACAAGCATTTATTGTTCATATCTTTTAGTTATACATCCATACCTGTAAATACATATTTAATGTTTAAAAAGATTGGTTATCACACTTTGTTTTCCACATTGGTGTCTCTTTCTGGCATCAATATTGTGCCAACAGTGCAAAGGATGACCATACCTAGAGAGTGTCAGTTAATGTGGAACATCAGATAAACGAAGGTCATATAACTGGCACTATTCTGTATGTGGGTCTCTTACTTTCTTATTCCAATTGAATGCACTGCAAGCAGCCCTGATAGGCCAAATTGGTAATGGAGAGAATGACTATCATTACTAATTGATAACCAATTGAACCCCAAAGGAACCTGAAGCATAACATCTATTCTGCCAAATATTGCTTACCTGCTATAATGGCACCTCCTTGCAGAAACTACCTCACATTATCCTCACTGAGAGAATTCCAATGCCAAATGACCTTTGGAAGAAATGTCCAGTTATATGAGTCTTTTCTTGCCCCAACGTTATTCAGCTTGAAAGGATGATCCTTTCCCCTGCTATAGTCTGCCAGGGATAAGCCACCCCCTGGAGTACCCCCAGACCCTAATTTCAGCAGTCTGTGATAGTGCTTAATGCTGTCAGATACCTGGCTCTGATGTAGTGAGTCCCACCCCAATTCCATGATCATGTCTGAGATGCTCATCCTATGAGAGAAGTGATGCAGCCCTCCTTTGTATTATTTCAATTTTTCAAGATAACCCCTGCCAAAAGGGGAAACAAATTGGACTACAGTACTCTGCTATTGGCCATACCAGTGAAAAATAGGGTTTTTCTTTTACTTCCTATGTGTTGTCTGCCAACACTCTTCTAACCAAATGGAGAGCACACCCAGCCTTCCAAATCAATTTGTCCTTGTGCTCCTTCCAGGTGCTTATGGGTCTCAACCCTGTTAACCCTTACACTTCCTCCAGTGGTGGACAAATGTTTAGAACTGACTGGGAAATGTTACAAAAATGGACTTTTCTTTAAAATGGGTGGTTTGCAAAGATGCAAAAAAATATATAACATTTGTGTATTATGTTTATAGCTAACTGGTAAATACAATTGAATAAAGTTGCATAATTAACAATATTTCATAATGATATGTTAAAATTGCCCGGGACAAATGTTTAGGATGGGTCATAAACTTTACTCTTGGGGCAAAAACAGATTAAATAACCTTTGGATCTTAGTTATGTATATATTGTAAAGTACGTATGTGTTACACAGTCAAGCAGTTTAAAATGGGTAGATGTAAAAATTTGAGTGAAGAAATGTGAAAAATGATAATTCAGTTAAAAACGATGGTTTGATCTTCAACAATATATCAAAAATTGTATAGTGTAGCAAAAGTGCTTCTGTGCATGCTGCCCAACGTTATAATGATCGTTCTAGGATAACCAACCCCCATGAGGATTGCATCATTCACCATCTGATAGAAAATGACCTCATGTTGACATCTTCTGATATCAATAAATAGCTTCAGAGTACAAATATGTGTGCTATGACTGGTTGAACAATTGGACGTCGTTTGAATGCGTTTCAATTATTTGGGTTAATTGCATGAAAGAATCCATTCATATCTGTAAAAATCGGAAAAGCTCTGTTAGCATTTGCTTGAGAACATTTAAATTGGACATCTCAGCAATGGAAGGATGTGTTGAGGTCAGATGAATATAAGTTCAACTTATTCGGTAGTGATGGCAGAAAAGTGTGGTGATGAAAAATTAAGGAAAATTCATCCTAAGTGTTTACATTCAACTGTCAAGTTTCAAGGTGGAAGTGTGATGGTCTGGATGTTTTTCTGGGAGAGGTACTGGGCCAATTCATTAACCCTGAAGTGGCATCATCCACCTGGCAGGCAGAGTAAGTTTTCCTCTGGGCCACTAGGGGTCACACTTTTCCTGGAAAATAAGTGTCTGCCATTATGTGCTTCAGCCACTTCATGCCCCTGACTGGAGGTGGATCCTGCCACTTCCACATCACTTCTGTTCTAGATAAGCTTGGTTTTCTTATAACCTACCCTAGCTATTAGGCAGTGGATCCTACTAAAGTACAATTTCAAAATCTGCCCTTTAGGCAGAGAATCCCACTAAAGCTCCATACCATAATCCATCTATGGAGCTGAGAATCCCATATAAAGACTTCCTGCACATTTCTGGGATATTTTCTTTATTGGTTTTAAGGGAAAGTGGCTGACAAACGCCCATGGTGAGTTGTATATTCTGAATGCACACAGAGACTGGTTGCAGTTGCTTTAGAAGATGAAGCCTCTGACTCAGAACTCGATTCTGATGACTTCTACATCCCTAGTGACTTTAGGGTGGAAAGTTCAGATCATGACAGTGACTCTGAATTAGAAGATGGCACTCCTCAAGAAACACAAGGAAGAACTCAATGTGGGAGATCGCCCAATCAAAGTATCCACCTGTAAGATGGATGATCCTCCACACAGTTAACCTGATAACGATCCCACTGATAACGAACCCACAAGGTTGTTTCTGATTGGTTTAAAGATCAAAAAATTAAACTAATGCATTGGCCAGTGCTGTCTCCATATCTCAACCCAATTTAGATGCTGTTGAAATAAAAAAGCAAAAATTGACAAATAATAAGGTGACCATTAATAAAAATGTACAACATAAATAAATGAAACATTTTAGTAATTCAAACAGAAATACACTAATTATGCTTACATCTCTTTTAATTACCATATTATCTCGACTATAATACACACCCATGCATGATATGCACCCTAAATTTGAAGATTTAAGTTAATGTAAAAATCTAAATTCCTATTAATAGTATGCAGGTTAAGTTTGCCAGTTGGCTTAGCATTGTTGTTAACATACTGGTAGTTGCCGACTTACGACCTATGTGACTTATGACTGTTCGACTTTACGACCAGTTTGGTCGCTGACGACCCATAGCCAATCAGCAGTGATGAAAATCACCACTGCCGATTGGCTATGGCAGGTTTCAATCCTCCACTCCCACCTATCTGCGACAAGACCCCCATACACCCCACCATAAAATATACAATAATAATGAAAGCATATTATGATAGAATATGACTTCAAGATTTATATAACCATTTCACAGTACAGTATTAGAAGCTTCAAGGTGCAGGTGGGTGTGCATTAAGGGTTAGCACTTGGCCCATACTTATTCACTCCAGTCAAGGGTGAGCTGCTGGCAGGAGTAGGGTAATGGGCCCCTCAGTGCTTGATATTTGCTGATGATGTGGGAAAGCTTGCAGAGTCCAAAGAGGAGGCACAGGACCTACAAGATGACAATATAGCTGTGCTATATGGCTCAGATTGTTGGGCTGCGAGGAAGGACCATGGAAGGAGAATGCAAGTGGCTGAGATCCGAATGCTGTGCTTCAAGAGTTGGGTGTCGTGAGCTGATAGGATCCAAAATGACAATGTTAGAGGTAGTCTGGGGGTGGATGGGGGAGAGTAGGTTGAGGTGGTATGGGCATGTGATGAGAATGGGGAGGAGGAACTAATTAGGACCGTCATGGGACTGCAGGTAGTCAGGGAGCACCAGTGGGAGGGGAATTCCAAGGTAGACGTGGGAACAGTTGGCACAAAAAGACAGGGTTGTGTGCTGGGTGGATGGGGGCCTGGTTGGAGGCAGGCATTGGTGGAGGATTGGAACCCACAGACTCGACCCAACAACGGGCTGGAGAAGGGTGTGATGATGATTTCACAGTATAGTACTGTACATATAGCCTTAGTCAACTTGTGACCAAATCGTGTTACGACTGGTCTGTCGGAACCAATTGGGGTCATATGTTGACGACTACCAGTACATGAAGTCCTAAATCAACTTCTAATGAACTTCTGGTATTGAAATCTACATAATCACATGATTGGAAACATAAATAGGGTTGCATGCATTATTTTGAAAGCATCAGGTGACTAATTTTCATTATGCATGCTTAGTGTTCCTCTGAAAATGGCTGAAATGTTTATTTCAAATATGCACCCAGACTTTGCACCCAGTTTTTGGGAAAAAACCCTGTGTATTAAACATGAGATAATACGATATTTAATTAAATGAGTATTTTCCCATTGAATGAATATTTTTTGTCAGTGTGTCATTTTCTAACAATATATTGGAAATTTTGGAGCAAGATATATCCTTCATATTGAATTTGACAGTAAGTGCTGCAGCAAGAGTATCAAGTGGTGCAAAAGTGGGCAAGAGTGGTGCGAGACACATGAAGTTCTCCTCTGCTCAGCACATGTGTTATATGCTGCATTTACACGTTTTTTCGTAAGACGAGGAGTAGCGAATTGCAGAGGTCACACCTGTTCTCGTCTGATCATTGAAGTTAAGCAGTGCAACCCCAGCTAGTACTGACATGGGTAGCCACTTGGGAAAAATTGGTAGTTTCTGTATCAGGACTACACAGTGAACAGGGCTCTGATGTCTGTGTTGACTCTGCATAAGAACTATGCTGTGGATGGGGCTGTAATGACCTTGTAGTTGAAGGGCCCTAAAGCACCAACAAAACAAAACAAAAAAGTAAGACGAGGCACGTGTGTTCAATGAACGTGTGAGCAATGGTACTTTAACCTTTGATAATGCTATGAAATTACACATTCATGAGTAAGATAAAGTGAATGGCGAGGCGAGTATGTTCGATGAACGTGTGAACACCACATTCGTCTTTTACCTTGTGGTTTGCATCGCCAATTGTGGCACTTGCCTTGAAAGCGGTTTCTCTCAACTGTACTGTCACATGACACAAAACAGTTCAACGTGGCATCTCTGAATACAAGAATTAGTTATCAGATTAGTTTTAAAACGTCGAAAAGGAGGACATTATGAGGAAACCTTTCAAGGGAGGACAGAACCTACAAAAGGAGGATAGAACCTACAAAAGGAGGATGGTTGGTCACCTTACAAATAAGAAACAATTGTTTGAAGCCATCCAAGGAGCAAGGAATGCCATCCCAATTTCATGGTGTTAATGGTTGATTAATTCAATGCATTGTCGCTGCCAAAAATTTTGGTTATCCCACAAAATACTGATTTAGTTTAATAAACTGTAACTGGTGCTAAACATTTGTCCAGGACATTTTTAAAATAACATTATGAATTATTCTTGGGAGTGGCGAATTGTGTTGGACACACCAGTTCTCGTCTGATCACTGAAGTTAAGCAACACAACCCCAGCAAGTACTGACATGGGTAGCTGCTTGTGAAAACTGGGTACTGCTAATACCCAAAAAGGGTCAAATTATTGTAGTGTCTGTCCAGTCTCTGCATTAGAACTATGCTGTGGATGTGGCTCGAATGATCTTGTAGTTGAAGGGCCCTGAAACACCAACAAACTAAACTAAAAAACGGATTATTCTTAACAATGCACATTTATTTAATTTTATTTTCTAGTTATAAACATAATAGACATATGTTATATATTTTTTTTTAAAATTTGAAAATAACGAATTCTAATAAAAAGTCGATTTTTGTACATTTGAGTCCATGCAAACATTCGTCCAGCACTGTATATTGCTCATTTTCAACAGTTCAGTAACAGTTCTACCACTTTTGTAAAATGAATAATTCAAATACTAATAAGAGAACTGAAAAATGTGAGTCATCATCAACGTGAATTTCACTCATTGTGAAGATGTTGTAACATATCTCAATTTGTTGTTCAATGGGGGCCTGTGAGACCCAGCCTGGCAGTTAAGGAAGTATTTTTATCCTGTTGGAACTAAAAACAATTTTGAAACAAAATCATTAAAATCGTGTGTTATATAACTGCATTTGAATAGTAAAAAGAAGGCATGAGAAAATAAAAATAATTAATTGCTAAAAAGTCATTTTTATAGTCATTTGTGCCTGGGAGACCCAGTCACATAGACAGAGGATTAATAATGGATAAGTGTTGGAATGTATTATGTGAAGTTCCTGTAATCCACAACACATATGACATCCTTCACCTCCAACTAATGGTGAATAACACAGGTTGGCAATAAAAAAAAGTTCATGAAGCTGTTTAAGGCAAAAGGCGCATATCCATCCAATATCATTGCTGTTGGTTTCATTCCTCCACTCCTGCTAGGGTACAAAACCCAGCAAAGTGATTTTCGGGCCTGTCTGGGACCTATCTTGAGACCCACATGTGATACACACTAAATGCCAATTGCAAAGTTGTTGAGAATATCAAATGAATCACGATATAAACAGATCCCAGAAAGGCCCAAATATGACTTTGATGGGTTTTGCACTCAGCCAGGTTTGGCAGAAAGGATAGATTACACACTTTTTACCTTAAACACCTTCATGCCCTTTGTTGTTGACAAACTATATTACCAAAATTAGCCGGAGGTGAAGCGTGTCATGTGTGTTGTGGAATAATGGAACAACTTACCATAATACTTTCCAACAGTTAACATAAAGGTAGTGGACATAAAGGTCACTATTCGTTGGAGGACCACATACTTCCTATTTGATCCTGTAGCGACTCACATGCCATCTACTTGGATGCAATGTTCATCCAAGTAGATGAGGTTCAAGGTTGCCATAGCAACCAACGTTGGTTGAGAATTCCCTTGCATCATGAGAGAGAATTTCTGTCATGATGCATTCAAATTCCTTGACCACGTGCAAGTTCAAATTTTGAATTTGAACTTTGAAGATTGAAAAACAATCTTCTTCAGTTGCTAACAACGTAACTGTTGTATTCAGACGCATCTATTTCAATTGCGATCGGCGAAACCGTCTCTTCTTTTTGCGGGATAGGACGAATCGGTACCCTTTCTTGGTGGACATGGGAGCAGAATTAAGTTTGTTGCCACGTACTTTCTTGGTTAGTAAGAATGACAAACCAGCAGATTTCAAGCTCTTCGCTGCCAACAAGTCAATCAACACTTATGGCACATGCCATCTGACACTGGACCTGGGTTTGCGCCGAGCCTTCCAATGGGATTTTGCAGTGGCAGATGTATCTCATGCCATTCTTGGGGCAGATTTTCTGTCTCACTTTGGACTTTGGGTAGACATGAAACGGCAACGTCTTTTGGATCAATGCACCGGATTGATCAGTATTGTCGTCTCTCCAACATCTCACCTGAAATTGATGGGAAATACAAAATTCTATTGTCACGATTCCATGATGTGATTGTACCACGACCAGCGTCGATACCAGTTGCACACCAGGTGCGGCATCACATCACCACCACAGGAGCACCCGTCAACGCACGAGCTAGACGCCTGCATCCAGAAAAGTTCCAAGTAGCAAAAGACGAATTTCGCCATTTACACAACATGGGCTACGTACGTGTTTCCTCTAGTCCCTGGGCCAGTCCTATCCATCTTGTTCCAAAGGAGTCATCATGGCAAGTGGTAGGCGACTTTCGAGCATTGAACGCAAGGAAAATACCAGATTGTTACCCAATTCTGCACTTCATGGAGTTCAATGCACAACTCCAGGGTGCAAAGGTGTTTTCCAAACTGGATCTGGTAAAAGCGTACCACCAGATCCCAATCGCCGGTATGGACATCAAAAAGACTGCTGTCATTACTCCTTTCGGCTTATTTGAATATACTCGTATGCCGTTTGCACTGCATAATGCCACACAAACGTTTCAGCGGTTCATCGACTTTGTTTTGGGAGACCTACCATTCATTTTTGTATACTTTGACGACATTTTAGTGGCAAGAAAAGATGATGATGAACACTTGGGACATCTCCAGCAAGTCTTCGATCGATTGAAAAAGTTTGGATTGACCATTAATATGGACAAGTGTGAGTTCGGGAAGAATTCTCTGGATTTCCTTGGACATTGCATCACACCACAAGGCATCTCTCCTTTACTTGAGAAGGTGGAGGTGATTGAGCAA
This sequence comes from Trigoniulus corallinus, assembly GCA_013389805.1. NCBI lineage: Eukaryota > Metazoa > Arthropoda > Diplopoda > Spirobolida > Trigoniulidae > Trigoniulus > Trigoniulus corallinus. Next base: position 394,749 of record JAAFCE010008833.1, read on the forward strand.
TTTCCACGGCCAGAAACTCATCAAGCTCTGCGACGATTTCTCGGACTGATCAACTTTTTTCATCACTTCAATCTCAAGTGTGCCACACTTTTGCATCCATTAAATAACCTTCTGGTGGGTAAGGCACTGAAAAATGCGGTTCTACAATGGACTACTGACCTGGAAGAAGCTTTTTGCAAGGTCAAACAGGCTCTAACAAATATAACTATGCTCAACCATCCTTCCTCAGATCCGAAAACACCAGTAGCCATCTTTACTGATGCCTCTGATGTAGCTTCTGGAGCAGTCCTTCAGCAGTATGTCGATGGTCAGTGGCATCCACTCAGTTTCTTTTCAAAAAAATTCCGGCTAGCGGAGACACGTTATAGTACGTTTGGCTTGGAGCTTTTTGCAATTTGCCTCACCATTCGGCATTTTCGGTATTTTGTGGAGGGTCGACACTTTGTGGTGTATACAGACCACAAACCACTCACTTTTACTCTATCAAGATCATTGGATCGCCACTCACCACGGGAATACCTCCCTCATCTTACACACCAACCCACAAACTAATCACAGAATCTCGACATCTCGAATACATATCCACGTTTACATCACACATTCGTCATATTCGTGGAGCAGAGAATGTAGTTGCTGATGCACTTTCTCGAGCATATCTCAACTCCATTGAAATCTCATCAGGTTTCCTGTCAGTAGAACAGCTTCATCAAGCTCAAGAAGAAGATCAAGAGACTCAACACTTATTCAATGAGCCAGGTACATTGCTACTACGTCTTACTCTTATTCCAGGAACAACAACCAATGTGTTGTGTGATGTCCCACTCCTACCTTCATCCTTGCATGAAGTGGCTTTCCAGTCATTACATGACATGACCCACCCAGGTGTCAGAGCATCACGACGCCTCATCGCAGAACGTTATGTATGGCCTGGTATGAATGCTGACATTGTGTTCAATGTCAACTGAACAAAGTGCAGCGCCATCCTGCATTGCCAGTTGGAGTTTCGACACACCTGCAGCAACACGATTTGATAGGATTCATATCGACCTGGTTGGACCATTGCCTCCATCACAAGGGTATCGGTATATTCTAACTTGTGTTGATCGATTTTCTACATGGCCAGAAGCAATTCCAGTGGTGCACGCTACAGCACCTACTGTGGCAAAAGCCCTTGTCACCCACTGGATTTCTTGTTACGGTGTGCCCACGACTATTACCACTGACCGAGGGATGCAGTTTCATTTAGCACTTTTTATTCAGCTGTGTAATGTTTTTGGCATTCGCCATGTCTGGACAACATCTTATTATCCTGCTTCCAATGGATTGGTGGAACGTTTTCACCATCAACTAAAAGCTTCTATCTGTGCATCTGGTAACTCAGTACATTGGAGCGATCAGGTACCCATGATACTCTTAGGTCTACGATGTACCGTTAAAGAAGATCTCAGACGTGTTGTATGGTACAACACTCCGCTTGCCAGGTGTCTTCTTTGCAGCAGAGCAGAGCATCCTGCCTATCGATGATTATATCCATCGTTTACATTCCTCTATGAGTGCATTGAAGCATTGCCTACCACAACAATCAACATCTCGATCTCTTTTCGAGTTTCCGGCAATGGCAGATGCCACCCATGTTTTTGTTCGCGAGGAGCACATGGACATCCTTTCCAAGCACCTTATGACGGTCCCTTTCCAGTGCTTGAGAGAAACGGCAGATATTACACCTTGGCTATCCATGGAAAACGAGACACTGTGTTTCTTGATCGTCTCAAACCACCTTTCTGTTCTACAGCTACATTGGACAATCCTGAATACACACCGAATTCCACTTCACTCACTTCTCGTATACCTCCGGTAGTTTCTTCATCACCTTCTCCCACTGTCCTCACCCATTCAGGTGTTGCACAGTGCCATGTACATTTCCGTTTACCTCCTGCTAAACGTCTTACAGGGGGGGTAGTGTAGCGACTCACATGCTATCTACTTGGATGCAATGTTCATCCAAGTAGATGAGGTTCAAGGTTGCCATAGCAACCAACGTTGGTTGAGAATTCCCTTGCATCATGAGAGAATTTCTGTCATGATGCATTTGAATTCCTTGAAAACGTAGCTGTTGTATTCAGACATATCTATTTCAATGGCGATCAGCAAAATCGGTTTTTGTTCAATTCCATAAACTTGTGAATAATTCCTCGTTAGTTATTGATAAATTGATAGCGACTATTTTATTCAAACCAACATTCCAGTGATCATCAAATTATAATTTTATTTAATTATCAAAACGAACACGCAACAATCCCTTTATCAGTTTCTCCATTTCTCCAGGGGTTTAGAAGTTTTAAGGGGGTAACAGACTGAATTACCATCCTGTATTTATATATTAGGGGATATTGTTAAATAACCTAAGAATGCTGTAATAATGCACAAGAGTTGTTCTTTCAATCGTGTATTACTTTACATTATGATATACTGACAGAAAAAGGGTATGATTCATGTAAGCCCCTAAGTGGTGTCCCCATCAAATGAAATGGGATAACAGAGAATAGGGCAAAGAAACAAAGCAGCTTTAAAACTGCAGTAATTGTTGGCCATGGGTGGAAATGTTCCTTCAGTATGGTTTTGTTTGTTTGTTGGTGTTTAAGGTCCCGTCTACTATGAGGTCATTAGAGACCGTCCACTGTGTAGTTCTAATGCATATACTGCACAGACACTACATCAATGCGACGATTATTGGGTATTAGCAGTACCCAGCTTTCCTTCAGTATGGTGTATGTCACACACCTGACATACACCACACCTGACATACACATTGCAACGTTTTTTGCAAGCATGCACTACGCTATGCAGATGAATATTCAACTGCACAAACGTGAACAAACTGTGTTGGTCAAACTGAGCATAGGTTTTGACATAAGCGAGTAAAAAATAAACACAAAATGGGTGACAGTGGAGGAGGTCTGTCAGTAGGTGGCACTCATGTATGGGCCGTTGCAGAAACGCTGCAATAAAACTTTAATTTTTTTAAAAATGGTATGCTAATCACGTTGTTGGTGTATGTTATTGCGTGCGTGCGTCGATGTTATACTAAACTCGCTATTGAATTGTGACGAGATAGAAGATACGTGGAAAAACACACTTATGGTTTTTATGTGCAGGGAAAGAAAGTAACAAGCGGTACAACTTGCAGCTTGATATTTCTGTTTGATCCACAAAATCGTGATCACACTAAATATGTCAGATATCACACTACAACAGATGATAAAGGTGGATCTGATGCTATCACGATAACTAAACAAAACTAGACTCTAGACTAGTTGACACCCCAAAACATGCCCTTTTATATTTCCTCGTTGGGGAATCCTTAGGTCCTTGGCTGTGGCTGTACCCCTGTGATCAAAGGGTATCCATGACTCACTGCTAAGGGACCATACAGGATGTCCCTACAAAAGGTTTCAACATTGCACCATTGCAGGGACCGATTGTCGTGCACAGGATATCAGAATAATGTGGGCCAAATAAGAAGACAATACATTTAGGGATAGAAAAAAGCATTTGTATTTTGGGCCATCCAAACTGTCGAGATGGTTTTTGTGAGGAGTGTGTGACGGATCTTGCCCCTGCAGTTACATCACAAGTCATGCAGGAATAGCATGGTACACACGCCTACAACTTAGACTAAATTGCTCTTATTAATTACAATAACTTTTACGATAGTGGTTTATGTTCTACGTTAAAAAAGTTGGATTAGGATATGTCGGAACGAGGGGAACTCACAGAAGTTTTGCAGGACTGTGTCATAGATATATCCACAGGTGACATTCGGATTTTACAATTTATGAAACGGTCCCAAATGTTTGAGCTGAATTGAAAGATCATCTTCCAAAGCCATAGAAGAGGTTTGGTGTAGTTAGGTCTTGGGATTGAGAAGTCCCTAAACTTTCAGGGTTGTTGACGGTTCTGCTGATTGTTAGCAGTTTGAATTTAACCCTTCAGCACTCCGGCTATTGGAAGTAACACAAGTACTGTGGTCAGTTCACTGTGACCTGACCATGTTAAAATATACTATGAAGTGTTTGTATCTTTCAAATTTTAAATAATATCATTGCTGGCGACTGGACAATAAGGGAATGAATGATTTTTATAAATGCATTTCTTACGTTTGAAGCAGCAAACAGGATGTTTATTTTCTTCACTGATGTGATATCTATTGGGATAACAATACCTTTCTCTCCTTAAATAAATTTGCCGTCTTGACCATGCCAAAGTTTCTATTTTGATTTTATAATCCAATGTTGGAACAAGTGGGGAAGACCAGCTTCCCCCACAGGCAACCCAGCCAATATTCCTGTGGGTTACAAATGCGTGGCTGGGGTGCCGCCCAATAGCAGAATGTTCAGTGGCCCCACAGACCCGACCCTGCCACGGGGGGGTTAAGGATGTGATGATGATGATATAAATTGGAAGTTTACTCTTCTAATTAACTGCTATTTTGTTAGATGATGGCCATGAATTTTAAAAAAATCTCTCCTAGCTATTCTATAACCAGCCTAGAAACCTAGTAACCAGGTAGGCTATGGTGAGAGTCAAAAGTGAACGACCCTGCATGATTGTCACACATTTTTGTTTCTAAATAAAAATGTAGTTCACATAAATAAAAAAATAGTTTTTTAATTTCAACCATAACATGTTATTAATACCTGGTGAAAAAAATCAAATGAAAATATATGCAAGGTATTGAAAGAAAGGGCAAATGTGTATTGATATACCATTTTTAAGCCTCAAAAGTGTACAACCAAAACATGCCATTTGCGTCATAAAGAAGTGAAACTTTCTTTACCTACTACTGTAGTACTTTCTTAGTCCTCCTTTACTTTCTATTACTGCTGATAATCGGAATGACATTGACTCCACCAAGATTAGTGTGAGTTTTGTTGGTATTTTTTCCCACTCTTCAATAATCTCATCTTTCATCCTGCAAATGCTGGAAATTTCTGTTTTCATATTTGTTTCTCTAAATAACCCCATAAATGTTCAGTGGGATTTAAATCTGGAGACTGGGGTTGGACATATGCTTTGGATCATTCTCCTGCTGAAAGAGCCAACTTGGTCCTAGCCTTAAATGATCCACACTAAACAACACATTATCTTGCTGAACACCATATTAATGAACTTCAAAACAATACTAGCTAAGATATATGTGAAAAAAAGGAATTTGCATGTAAGCACAGCCACTTAGCACCACATATACACATTAAAAATTTGCAAACAAAACACTCAGGTCAAATAGACCTGACTGGAGTGCTGAATGTTTAAAGACATACTGTTGCATTAATCGCTGATTATGATGATAGAAATTGATTGAAATTACTTGTTTTACACTTTCTGCCTATGGTTAGGGGCGGATCTAGACAGAGCCCTAGGAGCGCAAAGGCAATCTAAGAACCAGCCCTGCCCTACATTTATAAATGAGTGCTAATTTCCATAGGAAAACCATGCACTTTTCAGCTTGTCAACCATAAAGACTTAATTTCAGTGGACAGAATTTTAATTTCAAAATGTTGTTATTATTAGTGTTAATTGTCAAGCTATCATTAGTCATTATTCTCGTTAAGAATTTTTATTTCAGAATAATTAATAATAGTTCAATGACTAACCTTTCACTTGTGTCCTAATGTGTGTACAGCTCTTTGTGCCATTCATTGGAATCGATGTAGGCGGCCCATCACCCGCCCATCATGGCACTTCTATTGTAGCATGATACCCATCAGCCACGCCCCCCCGAATCGATAGGAAAATAATTCGTCTTCAACAAGCATGTTGTGATGTTTGGAATATACTAACCGACGGTATGTACCTGCCATTTTAACTCCTCAAGTTATTGTTGTGGCTGTTCTGCACATACGTTTGTCCATTTGCACAAGTGACTTTGTTTACATGACCAATCACGTTACATTCCAGTGGCGTAACTAGCGTCCTACAGCACTCAGGGAAATGGTCATTAAAGTTATGGTATGCTATGTTATGTTACCCTAGCGCAGTGGTTCTCAAAGCGTGTTCCGTGAAACCACTTCAAGTGTTCCGCAAAAACATTTCATGCACAAATAAAGGTGTTGGAAAAAAATCGATACAATTTAAAATAATGTTTGAATGGGATTGTAATCTCAGCAAACGTGAATTACATAGTTCTCCTTTTCATAGTTATACAAAGTGGTGGTAAGTTCCCATGGAGTTGGGGGTACTGCAAAACAGGGGGGGGGGGGGAAGAAGGATTTATTTGAATACTCCAGGATATGTATGATGGCTCCATAGCCAGGGTAAGGACACCTTGGGGGAATACTGAAGGCTTTCCAGTAAGAGTTGAGGTGCACCAAGGTTCAGCACTTAACCCATACCTTTTCATCCTGGTATTGGACGAACTGCTGACATGAGTGGGAGAATAGCCCCCTATTGCTTGACATTTGCCAATGATATAGGAAAACTTGGTGACTGCAGAGAACAGATAGAGAAGGGACTAAACGATATAAAAGGGGCAACAGAAAAGGGAGGGCTAACGATAAACATGAAGACAGAGTATTTAGCTTTCAATTGGGAAGGACAGTAAAATAGCAGTGACGTATGTTCAAGGGGCAAGCTGTTGACAAAGTTGTAAGAGGTAAAGTACGTAAGATTGACGTTCCAACGCAATGGAGAGATAGACTCTGAAGTGACCCACAGAACCAATGGGGGTGGGGGTGGCTGAAGTATGCCCATGCGGTGCCTGCAGGGAACTGGTTTTGGGGCAGATCGAACGGTGATGCTACGACTGTACCGGTCACTCGTTCGAACCCATCTTGATTATGGCTGCAGCGTATATGGCCTGGCCGCTCCATCTACTCCCTGGATGCTGGACAGTGTTCATCACGCTGGCATCCGGGTGTCCATTGGGGCGTTCCGCACAAGTCCAGTACTCAGCCTTTATGCTGAGACTGGTGAACCACCACTGACTGTGCAGGGGCAGTACCTTGCAGCTGTATATATTTTGTGGCTGAAAGGTCAGCCACAGCACCCTACACACCTGGCAGTCTTTAGTAATGCCATGAGACGGCCATTCGACCGCCACCCGGGGGTTCCCCCTCCATTCGGTGTGCGGTGGATGGGCGGTCTTACCAGCCTGGGTGTTACTTTGCCTAGGGTGCAGCCTGTACTGCCGGCCTCTGTGCCACCCTGGACAGTGCCAGAGCCAAGTTTCGATTTATTGCTTGCAGCCTTACCCAAAACCAGTACCGATAGGTCAGTATACCAACAAGAGTTTGGCAGACATGCCATCGTCCAGGGTGTGCACAGATTGTTGCTTGTGATTCGTAAGCAGGTCAAGACAGTGTTTTTCGTGTGGGTCCCGGGGCATGTTGGCATCATTGGCAATGAGACGGCGGATGCCCATGCCCGTCAGGTGGCCCACTTGCCAGATATACCTAACACTGCTGTCCCCTCCTCCGATGCTCTCCCAATGGTGTGGTGGGCCTTCCATGAACAATGGCGGGCCCAGAGGTTTGCGGAGACCACCAACAAACTCCGCCCACTGAAGGACACCCCAGAGCACTGGGGGTCCTTGTGCCACCAGTCACGGAGGGAGGAGGTTGTTCTTGCTCAGCTTCAGATCGGTCACACGTTCCTCACCCACTCCTACATTTTATGGGGTGAGGAACAGCCATGGTGTGACTTCTTTTGGGAGCCTCTCACAGTGGCGCATATCTTTAGTCGTTGTGAGAGATACCGTGAACTGAGATGGCGACTAGGAGTCAGTTGGGAGCTCTCTGCCTCACTTGGGGATAACCCCCAGGGGGTTGAGAGCTCGCTTGTATTTGTGAAAGAGGCTGGCCTCTTGATGCGCCCCCAGCCGATTGATCAAGACCAGGCTACTGCCTTGGCCTCCCGTCTTCCCTGGAAGCTGTGGCCAAAGTGATGTTTTGGAGACTGTGGGTCGCAACCCTAGTCCCCAATGTCTGTCAGCCACCTCACCAGTGTGGATTGGCCAAGAGACATCGCAGGGCATGCCCCTCCTCAATCACCAGGATCTGCTTTTCCCAGGGGCGTGGGTCTCCACGCACGGCAAACACGTGGGTAGGCGTTTGTTTACGGTCACCTCAGTGAGGAGCCTACATCTACCGAGAACAAGTCAGACCGAACACTGGAACAACCACGATGTTGGTATCGTCCTGTCCATAACACGTCATAGACAAAGACGACAGTGGTGTTGTCCAGACTGGGGCAAGAAAAAGTCAACCCTTTTAGTCGCCTCTTACGACATGCAGGTATGCAGTGTGCCTATTCTACCCCAGGCACACACGGGTAAATAAAGTGCAAAACTAAAGAATTAAAACAAAATAAATACTTAAAAATACTCTATATATTTCCAGAAAATTACATCTATTTGAAATAATTTGAATTGATGAACTCAAAAAATCGTTGTTTAACGTGAAAGAGTCGATTTTATGCAGTTTAGAGGGAGACAGATAGACCAAAATAGGGTCTACTTTGAACTGTAATATCGGTCCTTGTATATGCAATATGTTATTTCTAATGGTAAGGTTTTATAGTCCAGTTGTCTATCTGGACATCCCATTTTTCAAAAATACCCAAATTGAAATTTCATTTTTGGGTTTTTGGCCATGGTTTTGGCATTTGGGACCACTGTGCCACGTGGTAACGCTATTGGCGTTGAATCAGACGACACAGCACACAAAATGGTGACGTCACACTGCTACTTGGGGCGCCACAAAGCAGCTGTGCGTGACGGTATTTCACCTCATAATCTTTTATGCTACGTATCGCGCTACGTAGCGAGGAATACGAAAATTGCTGTTCAAAAAAGCTACGTAGCAACTTCGTAGCGTAGGGGTCGAATTCTTTTAAAACTGTAGCCAAAACTTCGTAGTGCAGTTGTAGTGCTACAAACGCTACACTTTTTCGAGCAGGACTCTTTGCGTAGTGCAACATGGCGGCCCCCCACAGAAGATATTGCAATTGAATATGGTGGACTGCAATAGGGTAGTTATTGACAGTCCCCAGAAATGAAGCAGAACAAATAATAAATTGTATAATTTTCAATTAAAGAAGTAATTCATTTTAAAAACATTAAGAACATCATCATCATACCCTTATCCCGCCTGTGGCAGACTCGGGTCTGAGGGTCCACTGAACATACTCTGACTGGGGTCACCCCAGCCAGGCGTCTGGAACCTGTAGGAGTATTGGCAATGTTTGTCTGTGGGGGTGCCAGCATTAAGAACACATAATTAAAGAAACTGAAATAGTTTAGTCATCTAAGTGGCATATACGTGGCACCATGGAGGCCTCCACCTTTGTAGCACTACACATGTTGTTCAAATAGCTGCTACTGGTAGTGCTCTACGTGAATTTTCATGACGTCACCGTATGCACCACGTATGCAATGCTACAAGTATTTCCGTAGCTTAAAAGATTTTGCGGTGTGTTAAGGAATTGTGCTGGCGCTCCATACTAATGCACTACCACAAAACGTCATCAAAATGTCATCAGTGCCGATGTGATTAGTGTTAAAGTGTGGTGATATGGAACTAGGCATTAACTGAGATGTGCACATCAACGTGGGTTTTTACTGTAGGTTTTCAATTTTTGAAAGACATGCCTAGTTCCATATAACTACACTTCAATGCTAATCACGTCGCCGCTGATGACATCTTGATGACGGTTTGTGCTATTGCGTTATGAAGGACCCCTAGCACAATTCCTTAAGTGCAGCACATTACAGTTGGACCTCATTATAGTGGACGCCACGGGACCATGAGCAGTCGTCCACTATACGCGACTGTCCATTATAAGGGGGTTTTTGAAGAACTACATTATTCCAGTGACCATTACTCAAAATGCTGTAAGTACGGTACTGTATTATATAGTAGTGCAGTCACAATGTTAGAAATTCCAAAAATCCAGAACTCCTCAACAATATACAGTACTGATTTATGACTGCTGCAGTTGGGGTTTGATGAAACTGGCAGCAACAGATGGTAAGAGGTTTGGCTGTGGATACAGTAATTGTATTTCCTTACCATCAACATACAGTACTTTATTTATAGGCTCAGCAAACAAATGCATAACAGGGTGAAAATTAATTACTGGATTGCTGGATTAATTTCATGGGTTGGGGAGTAAGCCAAGCAGCCATAATAATAGCAGCCTGCTTGCAGGAGATGAGGGAGTGGCGAATTGCGTTGCACACACCAGTTCTCATCAGATCACTGAAGTTAAGCAGTACAACCCCAGCTAGTACTGACATGGGTGGCCGCTTGGGAAAACTGGGTACCGCTAGTTTCCAAAAATCGTCGCATTAGTGTAGTGTCTGTGCAGTTTCTGCATCAGAACTACACAGTGGATGGGGCCCTAATGACCTTAGTAGTTAAAGGCCCTAAAACACCAACAAGCAACAAAAAATGCAGGAGATGAGGAGGTAGGTGTAGGGGGCATATGAGAGGAAAAATTTGCAGCACCCAACGCTCTTTACCAACCGCCCATCTTTGTACTAACAAAGGGCTTGCACTGCTTAACTTCAGTGTTCTCACAGGAACTGGGTGTGTCCAACGTAACTTGACTGTACCAACGCAACTTGGCTGCACCAATGCAACTTGGCTTCACAATACCTACTGTATTTTTAGTCCTGTCAACCAAAGGCCGCAAGACTGAAAACAATAGGCATATGTACTGTACACTACAACCCTAACATATTGTGACTTAAGGTGTCCCATATTGGGAAAAAGATACCGTAAGAGGCATTTCTTGGAAGTGAGGGGTTTAAGGGTGCAACAGCAACTTTAACGATGTTTAACACCGCAGTGTTGACAACTTTAATAATTAAATACTGTAATTTCTTCCTTTATTCGGATTGCAAAGTCACTGATTCAACCAGCCATCCAACAATGAAAGTGTCCGTCCAGTATAATGAGCATTGTTTAACCTTCAAGTGATCGCATGGGTGGCAAATTGGCCACCAAATTAAACAAAATTTTGTCCCACTGTAGCATGACTGATTAAATGATTGGGACCACCTAGTATTCTCAAGTTGTATATTTGGTCACAACTTGCAATTAAAATTTTTTTCCCAACTCATGTCAATTTGGAGCATTTCGTTGTCAAAGTAGCTGGGTTGTGGAGGGTTCAACAATGGCCATTCTGCTGCCTCACAAGTGCACAGGAAAGTGGATCCCCATAGCAGGATTTTTGGGGCTCCATGGCAGAAAGCACTGCAGATCCATGGTCCGGCTATCAGAGTCCCACTATCGGGGTTTGACCATCATGGTCCAACTAGCAGGGGCCCACTGTCAGAGTCCCAGTATCAGAATCCAAGTACTAGAGTCCCAGTATCAGGGCCCAAGTATCAGGGTCTGACTATCATGGTCCCAGTATCATTTTCTCAGTATCAGAGGCAAGGAACAAAGGTCCCGGTATCAGGGTTCCAGGAGTAGGGTCCCACTATTAGGGTCCTACTATCCTTGTCCTACTATGATAGTCCTTGGGTCAGAGTCCAAGTATCAGGGTCCCAGTGTCAGGGCCCGAGTATCAGGGTCCCAGTGTCAGGGCCCGAGTATCAGGGTCCCAGTGTCAGG
>JAAFCE010008833.1:406376-431962 GCA_013389805.1 Trigoniulus corallinus
TCAGGGTCCCAGTGTCAGGGCCCGAGTATCAGGGTCCCAGTGTCAGGGTCCCAGTGTCAGGGTCCCAGTGTCAGGGTCCCAGTATCAGGGTCCCAGTATCAGGGTTAAGGTATCATGGTTCCATTATCTGTTTAATTAACTAGATTTCTCATGATGCTTTCTATAAACATCTAGTTAACTGCCAACTGCAAAGACAAATGAGAGGCGGCCAGTTTGCCACCTTGTGAGCTTGAATGTCTTTGAAGAAACGCGAGTGCTTGAAGGTTAACATACAAAATGTTTAATGGGGACACATGAATCGTCCACTATACACAATAACGGGGATCCACTATAATGGGATGTTTCAGTGTGGGTGGTATCTATGGTTTAATCTATTGGTCACATCTGAGTATCTCCCCATTGCTGTGGAACGTTGATCCTAAGTACTTTGAGTGGTGCATGGTGTTGGACACACCAGTTCTCGTCTGGTCACTGAAGTTAAGCAGCGCAACCCCACGTAGTACTGACATGGGTGGGCGCTTGGGAAAACTGGATACTTTTAATACCCAAAAATCATGGCATTAGTGTAGTGTCCGTGCAGTCTCTGCGTAAGAACTGTGCAGTGAATGGGGCCAAAATGACCTTGTAGTTGAAAGGCCCTAAAACACCAACAAACAACAAACAACCTAGGTACTTTATCTCATGAACCTTTTTCACCAGTTCACCCCTTGAGCATATGTACCCATTGTTTTCCTGACCATCCCAATTGAAAGGTAGATACTCTGTCTTCATCATGTTAATCTTTAGCCTTGCCGTTTCTATTGCTTCTCTTATATCGTTTAGACCCTTCTCTGTCTACTCTCTGCAGCCACTAATCTTCCCTAAATCTTTGGCGAATGCCAGGCAGTGAGGGGCCCATTCTCCCATGCCCGTCAGCAGGTCATCCATTACCAGGATGAAAAGATATGGACTAAGTGCTGAACTTTGGTGCACACCAACTCTCACTGGAAAGCCCCCGGTGTTTCCCCAAGGTGTCCGTGCTCTGGCTATGGAGCCATCATACATATCCTCGATTATTCTAATAAACCCTTCTTCCCCCCCCCCCTTTTCATAATACTTCCACAACTGCCTGTCATTGAACACTAAGGTCGATAAAAAGGTCATGGAGGTCCTTCTTTGTTGCCCTATACTTTTCTACCATCTGTCTCAGAACGAAGATTGGCTCCATTGCAGAGCTACCTGGCATAAACCTGAACTGATTTCTAGTTCTAGTTGCATACACTGGAAGCAGCCATAATAGGCCAAATTGGCAGTGGAGAGAATATTTCTCATTCCTAAAAATTCACTTTCTAAAACCTGAAGGAATCTGAAGCATAGTATGTATTCTGCCATACATCGCCTGCCCACTATAGTGGCACCTTCTTCCCGAAAGTTCTTCACCTTAGCCTCGTCAGGAGCATTCCATTGCTGAATGACCCTTGGAAAGAAGCACCAGTAATGAGTCTGTTCGGGCCCTGATCTCCTGCAGTTTGAACAGATGATCATTTCTTCCCCTATATTCTGCAAATGATAACCTGCTATCTAGAGGACCCTCATAACCTAATTTCAACAGTCTGCTAAACGGCTTAATGCTATCAGATGCCCGCCTCTGATAGAGTGAGTCTCACCGTAATTCTCTGATCATGCCTGACAGACTCAATCTGTGATAGAATCGACTTAGCTGAACTCTTGCAGCCCTCCTTTGGACGATTTCAATTTCCCAAGATAGGTCTTGCCTAAACGGAAACCAAATTGGACTACAATACTCCATAATTGGCTGTACCAGTGATATGTCAGCTATTCCTTTTACTTCCTTTGTGCTGTCCCCCAGCAACCTTCTAACCAACTGGGGAAGGCAATGACATAGGTCCCCCATGCTGACCCGGAGACACTACAACACAGCATCTCACCATCCCCCTGAACACCCCACCCCCTCTACCTGCTTCCCCGTGTCTTCTATACACTATGTACCTATCAGGAAAAATCTCATTTGATTATATATCTGCCTTTAACAATGATTCAGTGGCAATAGAAATATCAGCATGCCATGTAGCAGCAAGGGTATTATACTTGGCCACTTTATTGAATATGCTTCTACAATTGATAACAAGCAAAGTCAATTGATCAGTTACTGCTAATCTCCTGCCCATCCCTGCATTATTGCTTTCTAGTAGTCCCTTGCTATGTATGTTGTTACTTAACCTGGAGCACCATGACCCTCTTTCTTCCCTAAAAAATCAACTATAAGCTCCTTAATTTTTCTCCCAACCCTAGTGGCAGTCCTCTTATTGTAATGCAATCTATCCCTTGTAAATCTGTTGTGAAGATCTGTGAGACTAACCCTATATTCGAAGAACTTCACTCCAATCAATTGTCCATGAAACATCTTGTCATTTACCCATTGGACCTTAGCTGTGGCTACTCCACCTCTGTCCTTTCGTTCGATGATTGGGCAGATCATTACCTTTGCCTTTGGACTGATACTTCAGACTTCCTTTGCAATTTCTGCAATTCCTTCCAGAACTGCTGCTGCTGCAGTTCACATCCACACTCACGCAGTTCACATCTCACATCCAACTCACATCCTTGATGGAGCTATGCACATTAGTCACATGGGTCTGATACTTCAGACTTCCTTTGCAATTTCCACAATTCCTTCCAGAATGGCTGCTGCAGTTCACATCTCACATCCAACTCACATCCTTGATGGAGCTAGGCACATAGCCAAAGGGGATTATTTGGCATTTGCCAAATAAATGCATCCAAATTAATTGAATACCACACACTACTGCAAAAAAACGTATAGCCCCACGTGTTTGAAGCATTCGTTTTGTAGGCATTCTTTGAATGACGTCACATGCCACTGATGATAAAGTGCTCAGGCCTTGTTTTCTAGGTGGTATGGAAGCTTGCCCCTGGCGTTGGTGGATGGCCCCTACACTCAGTAGACCGATGATAAATAAACATTGGGTTTGCATCTTTGGTCGGTAACCAGCTGCAGAAAACTGTCCAATTTATCACCTTGTGTCCATTTAAAGGGGCAAGATCGATACCCGGCCCTGCCATAGGCCAGAAAACGTTTAAGGATTGCTTGAGTTTTATATCTGGCATTAATTTCAATACATTTATTTCAAAAACAGTAAGATGTATGTGATGAAGGGGGACAATCATTTCTTATAACAGTTCTGAAATTTTGGCACTAGTTTTTTTCAGGTAAATGCAAAGTTACCTTTTTTATTTTTAAAATGGATAGGGATATTTTTAAATATCGCATCACACAGGTCTAAGAAAACGGGAAATTTTGAAATATCATATCATCCTACAAATTAAATTTTCAAAAATGGAGCTCTCCATCGAAGGGGAACACTGGAACTTAGATGTTACGGTAATGTGAATGGATTACATAATCGTCTTCTGGGAGGAGATTTCACTCAATAAGACTAATACACGCTATACCAGATTATGCAGTACCTACAATTAGTTCTTGTCTGAGTAAACAAGGTCCACATCACGTCGTGATTTTAATGAGCCCAAAGCAAATAATGACAAGACACTTAATGGTCTCAACAACGACCCATTAGAGAAATCTCAGAATGGTTTGGGCCAAGCTCATTATGTGTGGACGGCAGCTCGCCCATTCAGGTTTGGTGTACAGTAGTTTTCAAATATTCGGCAAGTTGCGCTGGACACAGATGTTCTCATGAGATCACTGAAGTTAAGCAGTGAAAGCCCATGTCAATACCATCATGGGTGGTTGGTAAAGAAAGTTGGGTGCTGCAAATCAACCCTCTCCTTCGTCCTTTCACCTACTTCCTCATCTCCCACAGGCATCCTCCTAAGGGTTCGTCCTGTTATGGCTGCCTGGCTTACTCCCCAAACCCAAAACTAATCCAGTAATATATTCAGATAGTTCGAAAACAATGTAAAAGCTCTATTCAAGGATAATTAAGATGAGTAGGATAACATATAATAAGGAATTTTAAATATAACAATTTAGTAAAGTTGAAAGGGATGTTTTATAGGGCAGTGGTTAGGCCTGCTATAATATATGGGGCAGTGAGGGAGAATCATGTAAACAGAATGCAAGTAGCTGAGCTGTGAATGCTGCAGTATGTGAGTGGGGTGTCAAGAGCTGGTAAAATTAGGATTGAGTATATTAGGATTAGCTTGGGAGTGGGGGACAATGCAAAAAAAAAATGAAGGAGAGTATATTGAGGTGGTGTGGACATGAAATTAAAAGAGAAGAGGAGGAGGAGCTTGTTAGGTTGGAAGCACCTGGGGCAGGGGGAGACCAAAGCAGACATGGCAACAGCTTGCTCGAAACTATAGGTAGTGTGTGGGGCTGGAACCTGCAGACCCGACCCTGCCACAGGTGGGATACAGGTAATGATTACATTTATTATACATCACTTCCCTGAATTTGAATGCTCATGAAATTCCAATGACGTTGCTTCAAGAAATATATTAGCAAAAAAACTGAACTCTACCAAATGAAGGAGTATGCTTGGTAATTAAATGATCGCCCTGTGGGTATGTGGATGTACAAATTAAAATTTCCCATATTTTTTGAGAACGTCATTCATACAAGCAGTTAGCTGATAGCCCCTAACCCTAACACATGTGTGTATAAGTCAACAATATTTCTGAAAAATCTAGGTAAACGAGCTGTGCAGCACCCCATCGACTGTAATCATTGCTGAATTCATCTTATAATGTCGACATTTGCAAAGTATTTGGTTGCAAATGTCTCTAAATTTTTCCCGAATATTATTTGAATAATCTCTAAAATATTCGAATATCGAATACTTCCAAATAGGCAGAATATATTCAGATATTGCATATTAGAATATTTGAATTGGAAACTAGTGTACAGGTTATGGATTAGGGGTAGTCATAGTTTAACCACAGGAAGGATAATTCAAATCATTTCCCTCTATGGAACAAAGTAAGAATTATAGGGAACCCACTGTTTCCCTTGCAATTTTCAACGTCTTAGATCGTCAATCGACCCTGCCAAAGGTCAATTTTATTTGGGTATTGAGTAGCATGTAGTTCATGTGTTCTATTCAAGCATATTCTGACCATTAACGTCCAAATCAAAATGATAGTGCCATGCCACTCATTGAAAGGCATGTAATGCCCAGTGATAGAACAAGAATGGCATTAAACGAGCAACATATACAGTGTGCATGACAAAATAAATTGTAATTGTACATGGCACAAATTGCTTACAACGTTGAAAGGCGGGACATTTATGAGATTTGTTCATAGTCAAAAGGATAGTGTCACGCACAAAAGAAAAATAATAAACCTCAGTAAACAAATTGCTAATTGCCAATGAAGTTGCCATTGTTAGCGATAACTTTAAATAGAAGTGTCAGCATAGAGTGGATCAGTTGTCTGAGGTGAAACGTGTGAATATCCTCCCAGGCCTTCAGAATCAAAATGAATTAAAGTAATGTCCATTTGTATAAGCAGCACAAGGGAAGATGCCCCATAGGTTCTCCATTGGGTTGAGGTCTGGTGAGAGTGCAGGCCAGTCCATAACACAAATCCCATTGCCTATGAACCACTCCCACGTTGGTTTGGTTGTATGCTTAGGAGCATTGTCCTGCTGGAATTGGAAGAAAGGCCCTCTTAACTGTTCTGTAACTGGCAACAGATAACATTCCAACGTTTTTTGGTAGTCCACATCTTTCATCCTTCCATCCATCAATGCAATATTAGTCGTTCCACATGCTATGAACCCAGCCCACACCATAACAGAACCACTACCTTGCTGTCGTTTGGAGAAGATGACATCTTTCTTCCTAATATCATGCCAGTAAAACTCCAACCACTGGACCATCTAAATTCAATTTCTTTTCATCACCCCATATAATGTTGTCCTATTGTGCCATCCAAAGAATGCAATGCTTTGCCCATTCTTAACATCTTGATTTTGTGTTGTGGTCTAAAATGAGTCATGGTCTTCATTTTCTTATATTCAGCCAAGCAGCTAACTTGGCCACTCTGCTGACTCTTGTCTGAGACACACTGATGTTTGTTTGAGCTGTAATTTGTCTTGTACTTCCAGACGAGTTGCTCGGCAATTTTAAAACGTGGATTTTTCGGTTTGTAAGAACAGATGGATGGCCTGGAGATTTGTTGTTGCCATAGTTATCCTTTAGGGTGATGAAATGCATTACAACTGTGTGGGAACGTTGCATTTTCTTAGCAGTGGCTTGAAAGGAACGTCCAGCTTCATGCAATGAGGTTATTTGGCCCTTTTCAAATTCTGTTAATGGTTTACCATGACCCATTTCTACAACTGTGTGATTGACAGACATTTTGTAACTGTTTATTTGCCACTGTAGATCACCATCCTTTATACAGTTGAACTCGTATATGGGAAATCCAAAATAGTCTCTTATATCTGAGTTTCTCTTATATCCAGGCCATATAAAAACGACCATATTTTGCAATATGGTACACATTTCTAAATACAGTAATTTTAATGTTGATTATGCTTCATAACATTCCAAAACAGATTGAAAAATCCAGATTTAAAAACTATACAGTATCATCATCATCATACCCTTATCCCGCCTGTGTCAGGATTGGGTCTGCAGGTTCACTATACATGCTCTGACTGGGGTACCCCAGGCTGGCGTCTTGAGCCCACTGAAATATTCGCTGGGTAGTTTTGAGAGGGATGCCAACCTATCCCACTTATTCAAGAATCACATTATACAACCAAAATGGAAATTTGGCATTAAAATTAATGTTTTGTTGGTTATAATAGTGCATGGTGTCTGACCTGTTGCACAATAACACTGCACAACAGGGATATTCCATACTGCATGCAGATTAAAAACTATACAGTATATTACAGTATACTGGTATTTATCCATAGGGTCATGGTTAATTTGGTTGGTTGGCGTTTCAGGGCCCTTCAACTACAAGGTCATTGAGCCCCGTCCACTGCATAGGTCTATTGCAGAGACTGCATAAACACTACACTAACGTGACGAATTTTGTGTATTAGTGGTACCCAGTTTTTCTAAGCAGTCACCCATGCCAGTACTAGCTGGAGTTGCATTTCTTTACTTCAGTGATCAGTCAAGAAATGGTGTGTCCAATGCAATAAGCCACTCTAGGGATATGGTGGTGTGCGGTCTGGATAGGGACCTGGTGGGAGATTGATGGGGGTGGAGAGCTACTGTATAACCTACACACCTGAACCAGCTAAAGGTGGGATAAGGATATTATGATGATGACTATATATTTAAAAAAATCATTTGAAGAAATCTGTGAATTTGCATTGAACCTGCTTCTTTAAAGCTTTGCTTTCCACCATATGCTCCACATCATAAAATGCCTGTGCAAGACGTCATCTGTCTGCCTTGCATAACATACACTGTTCAGCATGGATCACTCAGTCTCATTATTCTCTTATATTCGAGTGACAAATCAAAATTGTGAAAATATGCTTTCTCATATAGGCGAGTTTGTCTTTTATCGAAGTCTCTTATAACCATGTACATTAACATGTAAAGCATAGGACATGCAGATGGGAATTCAAAAGGCTCTCTTATAACCGAGATTCTCTTTTATCAGAGTCTCTTATAAGTGAGTTGGCCTGTACATTCATATGCAACCAAAGTGCATCTTACTATGATCTTTCCATTATTATGTGTATTCCATGGGTCATGGTGCTATCGTTTTGACTCAAGATGAATCTCACAAATGTTCTTTCAAGGTTGTAAGTAACTTGTGCCACATATGATTACAATTTCTTTTGTGATGCACATTGCATTTGTTGTAGTTTTAGTGCCATTCTTGTTTTATCACCAGACGTTACACACCTTTCATTAGGTGGCATGGTGCTATCATTTTGACTTGGACCTTATATCGCCCTTGTATCCATTAAGAGGGACAAGTTCAGCAGTGCATACCCAGGTTAGTACCAACATGGGTCGTTGGTAAAGAACGTTGGGTGCTGCAAATTTCCTCTTTCCCAAATCCTCTACACCTACCTCCTCATTTCCCACAAGCAGCCTCCTAAGAGTTTGGTGTGTTATGACTGCTTGGCTTACTCCTCCATCCATGAAATTAGTCAAATCAAATCAGACAAGATTGGTACCTGACCTTGCCATAGGCTGGAAAAGGTCTAGGAGTTCTTTGCATTTGTCAGATATGGTCTATTGTACTATATTATTATATTTATGTACTCACTAGCATCTCAAACTTCTTGGCTTCACACTGTGAACTGTAACTTTAAGAGTGCATTACAGAAGGCACAAACATTACTATTTGTCAGGAATTTCTTTGGAGCTTCTTTGATTAAAAATTAGATTGGCCATCTCAAAGTCTATTGTCAAATCAGAGAGGCGAGAGAGGCGAGGAGAGCAGGGTAGAGCAGAGCAGGGTGTAGAACGAGTGTAGAGCAGGGGTTCCCAACCTTTTTGCACCATACAGCAGTGGTTCTCAATCTTTTTGAAGTCAGGTAACACTGAACTATTACATTTTACCAGCATGGAACACTTACAATTCGACATAAACTTTAAAGGTGGTTGTACACTTTCTACACTTGGTACTTACTGCATCATCATCATACCCTTATCCCGCCTGTGGCAAGGTCGGGTCTGTGGGTTCTAGCCCTCCACTCCCATCTATCTCTTCCCCAGCTCCCTGTCCCCCCACACACTGTCATATCCTTATGGACAACCTGCCACTACCAACCACCTGCATTCCTGGAATTAACCTGTTGAGCTCCTCTTCCCCTCTTCGCATGATGTGTCCATACCACCACAGTGTATTCTCCCTCATTTTTTTCAGCCATGTCCACCACCCCAGGCTACCTCTAATATTCTTGTTCCTAATTCTATCAGCTCTCGACATGCCACACATGTATCACAGCATGCGCATATCGGTTACTCACAATCTATTTACATGGCTCTTCATCACTGCCCAGCACTCTGATCCATATAGCATAGCTGGTCTAACCACTGTCCTGTAGAACTTCCCTTTCAACTAGACTGGAATCCGCTTATCACACAGGACTCCACTTGCCTGTCTCCACTTCAGCCACCCCCACCCCATGGGTTCTGTGGGTCACATCAGAGTCTATCTCTCCATTGATTTGGAACGTTGATCGTAAGTGCTTTAACTCTTGCAACTTTGTCATCAGGTTGCCCCTCGAACGTAGTCCTTGTTATTTTACTGTCCTTCCCAATTGAAAACCAAATACTCTGTCTCCACGTTTATTGTTAGCCCTCACTTTTCTATTGCTCCTCTAATATCGTTTAGTCCCTTCTCTATGAAAATGTATGGGCTAAGTGCTGAACCTTGGTGCACCCTAACTGTTACTGGAAAGCCCCCAGTATTCCCCCAAGGTGTCCTTACCCCGGCTATGGAGCCATCATACATATCCTTGACTATTTGAATAAACCCTTCTTCCACCCCCTTTTCGCAAAACCTCCCAACGTCTTTTGTACTTTCTACCACTTTATATAACTATAAAGCGAACAAATATGTCATTAGCGTTTGTTGATCACAATCCCATCCAAACATTATTTTAAATGGTATCGATTTTTCCCTTCATCTTTATTTGTGCATCAAAGTTTTTTGTGTAACACTTGAAGTGGTTTCACGGGACACCAGTGTTTCACAGAAAACGCTTTGAGAACCACTGTCTTAGAGCACTTTCTAAAAAGTAAATAGGGCAGTGGGTGCCATTTATTTTTACTAATGATATTAAAGTCGAGATCTACATTTGTAAATAATGATTCACAAATATGTTTAACCAAAAGCTGATTTTCTTTTAAATTTTTAGTGAGTGCCAATAAATATATTTTGTCGCCACCAAACAGCAGCAGGCACACACAAAACGGTCGGTGGGCGCCATGGCGCCTGCAGTCATAAGGTTGGGAATCCCTCATTTAGAGGCTGTAGGAGAAGGGAAATTTGTGACACCCAATGTTCTTTACCAACCACCCATGTAGGTACTATCGTGATCTTGCGTTGCTTAACTTCAGTGATTTGCGTTGCTTAACCTCAGTGATTTCACTTGGCTGCATGCCAAGGGTCATGATGGGTTGGCCTTGTTTGATCGACAGTGAGTAGGAATCACAATGACTGTGATTTCAATGGCGACATCCTCTACACCTTAGATGTAGATTGGCAAACATTTGAGGAGTAGAAGATTGTCCTTTACTAATCAATGGAGAAACGAGCACCAATACAGAAATATGTAGACAACAATGAAATATGCTCAGGGGTTGCAGCATTAAGCTTCCTGCTGCCTGTGTAAAAATGCTGTCCTACAGATGCGTTCAACATGTGTCACACATTGTTTTTTTAATCCTTTTTTATAAACATATTTTAAGGCCAGGGTCTCTTGAGATAATTCTTGAATATCGCTACCCACTGTTATGGGTCAAGGTATATCTTTACTCACCCTTTCTCTACCCTTGGCCAGTGTAAAAACTTCTCTCTTCCTTCCTTGGTCTCTAACTGATCATAGATGGCCTCATATATCTAGTGTTGGGCCAAGGCAGTGATCCTCCTAGCTGTGATCTTGGCTTGCCTATGGTGTATTTGAGACTCCTGGTCTCCTATCTCAACTAAACTTCAGACTGCAGCCTTCTTGTGTTGGATGGCTATTTCTACCTCGTGATGAACCTCTGGGAACCCGTTATAGAACCTGGGATGAACCTCCTATTATACCCTGGAAATCTGCATAACCAATCCATAAAATACCGAATTTTATGTACAGTTCTTTGAAAAACATAAGCACTATCCAATTTTGTTGTCTGAACACTAGTTGCATTCAATTTTTTTCCAACACGTAGTGGGGCAGCTCATTTGGTTATGGTCATCCTGTGATCTTTTTGGGCTGTATACTGTATGTACCAACAGTTTGCATTATTCTTACAAGTTAAGAGTGGCACTTATTTGTGATATCAATATTTATTTATTTATTATTTATTCAACATACTTTAAGTACAGAGCCAGATAATTCTACAAACGGTTCTCTATCAGAAACTTTAAAAGATTCTGCTTGAAATGTTTGCACTGCGAGATACACCAAAAATTTGAACATAAGAAAACGGTAGATCTAAGATGGAAGGGTAGCGCGTTCCAAGTACTGAAAACAGCCACTGGAAAGAGACTATCCCTTATATCATTAAAAGGGCGTGTAGGCTCAAAAAGAAAACGCCTAGTTTTTCGAACAGATAGACTGGACGAAAAGAAAACAGTTATAGCATACAATGGGTGAGAAGGAAGCCTCAAAACACTTGCAAGGCTCAGTAACTGGCAAAAAGTCTACAATAAAATCTACAAATTCATAACTGTTGTCTCTCACTGTCCCTACACCCACTCTCCCCTAGTATTGAAGGCTAATTTTATGAAGAAAACACCAGTTGAAGTTCTGAAAGGAATTGTGGATATAGCCAAGGAAGTAAAAAAATTTAGGCCCAAGGCTAGAATTATGCTGTGTCCTGTACTTGAACGACAGGATAAAGGCAGGTTAACTATAACAAAGGCCTGATGGATAAATAATAGGATGTTTTTTGAAGGTCGGGCTATTCGGGGAAAACTAATGGAATACAGAGCATGCTTCTCAGATATCCAACATTGGTTTGCTGTTGATGGATTTCATTTTAATGCATAGGCTGCCTCAAAGATTGGAATAAGAATTAAGGAGTTTATTGTTGATGGTTCAGGAATGGTACCATGTCATCTTATGCCAGGTTAAGACACAATATCAATAGGAAAGGTATTAATAGGAGAGGGATAGGTACGTCTTTAGCAGTAAATGATCCATTGACTTTGCTTGTTGTGAATTGCAGAAGCATAGTCAATAAAGTGGTTGAGTTTAATGCCCTTGGTGCCACATCAGATGCTGATATCATAATTGGCACTGAATCCTGTTTGAGGGGAGACATCAAATCAGCAGAGATCTTCTCAGCTAAGTTTGGAGTTTATAGTCAGGATAGGGAAGCAGGCAGAGGGGGTGGAGTCTTTACCGCAACAGATAAATCCCTGGAATGCTTTAGGGAATTGTAATATGTTGCAGGCTCTTGTGGTGGGGAGGTTTATGTAGTCGGCTTCTATCATCCACCAGGTGATGATCCACCCCCACTTATAAGACTGTCATAATCATTGGAGTATCTATATCAAAGGAAGAAGATATGAGGTATTCGACTCAATTGACTACAAAGGTCATTAGGGCCCAGAAAGACAGTCACCATGGTGGGGGTGTAAATGACCATTCCACCATGATGCCAGTACATAAGGGCAAAACCCCCTAAAGATAATTGGAATAAAAAGGCAATAGCCTAATAAATATTCAGAAAATAAATACAGGGAAATAAAATACAGAGAAAATAAATACATAACAATACAAGTGGCAAAAGCCAAACAGACATAACAATAAAAGTGGCAAAAGCCAAAACAGACAGAACAATAAAAGGGGCAAAAGCCAATAAGGACACAACAATAAAAGTGGCAAAAGCCAAAACCAACACAGACATAAAAGGCAAAAGCCATAACAATACAAGAATACAATAAATATATCAGATTTGGTGAAAGAGGCAGAGGGAGACTTCAATTTACTAGGGTTGGATTGGGGCAGTGTGCAGCCTAATTTAAATTCTCTGAATCTCATTTTGGAGCAATGTATTGTAATGGATTGGAACAGATTGTGACAATGCCTACACATGATAAAGGAGGAATTTTAGATTTAGTATTTACAAATGTGCCCAGCTCTGTCAATACTGTAGTGTATTGAGGGAATTAGTGACCATGCAGGGGTTAGGGTGGAGATAGAGAAAAGGTTTCCTAGACTGGTGGCACCAGACAGGGTGGCATCAAGAATGTAAGTTTAATGATTTTTATGCCATTGCTAATACCTGTGGTGTTGAGGAATCTTGGCAAAGATTCCTAGCCCTCTTAGAGGAGGGCACAAAGCTAGCTGTCCCCACTAAGACTATAAGGAATAATACTTCTCCTGAATGGTATACTAAAGAGGCACTTAGGAGAGGGAGGGATGTCAGTAGTGAGGTAGTTTATCAGATGGTCCACACAATGGTTAAAGTGTATATGAAGAAGCCTTACAAGAATTTTCATGAAAGCATTTTGGGAGATATGCTTAACCTTTAACTATGTAGGTGACTAAAAGTTTCATAACTACGTATGTGGGGTGCTCACATCATCCCAACCCCAAAAATAGCTTGCATAACCAAAATAATTATTTTAAAATTTTATTATATGTTTTGGGGCATAGCAAAGAAATATATGCAAAAAAAATTTTGAAAATGCTTAAAAAGAAGAAGAAAAAAATTTTTTTGTCAATTAGCATCAAAATTAGCATATCATTAGAAAAACTGACAGGAATTTTAAAACTCACACACTCTATTAGATATATTTTTGCCAAAAACATTAAGCTGTACCAAAAATTATATAAAAACTCTCTCTGCAAAGACTAGCCACCCACACATAGACAAGTGACCCTTTTCTGTATGTTTGGTCAACAACCCCATCAATTTCTCGTCCCCCCCTGTGCATGGGCTAAACTGCTCCCTGTAGGGAAGGTGGCAGTATATCTGGGGCATTTTAATTTTAATTAAAAATTAAGCTAAAACCCCCAAAAAATTTACAAAGAAAGTTACATAAGTATGTAGGTGGGGTGCTGTGAGCACCCAAAGCTGAGAAAACACCTGTCTTATCAAACTAAATAATGAAATCAACATAATTTTTTTGGATGTTGTAGAGGGCTAAATAAAACTAAGCTACTTCAGGTTTCACAGCCCTAATATAACTATAATTTATTTTTTTCCCTAACTTTTCTGAGGTGGGGTGTTGTGAACACCCCACCTACATACTTAAAGGTTAAGAAAAATCCAAAGGCGTTCTGGGGATTTCTGAAGAGGTGTAGGAAAGAGGATTATAGGGATACAGTGGTTAAGAATGGGTCAGGAAGAGTAGTTAAGGATGGTCTTATGATTGCCAATGTTTTCAATGATGCATTGGCAAAAAACTTTGCAACCAGAAGAAACTTGCAGCTGATATTTCATAATAATTCACCAAGGGGAATGGACAAGGTTACTATCACTAGGGGGGAATTGAGCAACTACTGAGTAAATCAGTAGTTCATAATGCTGCAGGTCCTGAAGGTATTTCTCGGCATGTTATGCAGCAGCTTTCAGGGATACTTAGCTGTACCTGGTGGAAATATTTAGAACGTCATTAGACATGGGGTTCCATGACCATGCGAACTGGCTAATGTGGTACCAATTTTCAAGTCAGGAGACTCAGCAGACCCTAAGTGCTTAACGATTGCTGATTCTCCTCTATAATGGGGTAGCTGGAATAGTATGTCATCCTTAGCAATAACCAGCATGGGTTTAGGAAAGGGAGGTCATGAGACACCCAAATGGCTTGCTTGATGGATTATATTCAAAAGGCTTTAGACAACAGAAAGCAGGTTGATGTTGTATTCTTGGGCTTGGAACAGGCTTTTGTCATGGTACGCCATGATAAGCTGGTTTCAAAAATGTCCAGTTTAGGGATACATAGTAAGGTTACTCAGTGGGTAAGGTCCTATCTGCTTGATAGACAACAGAGGGTACTGTACAAGGGTAGTGCATCTGAATGGAAACCAGCCACATAAGGTTCCCTCAGGGAAGTGTATTGGGTCCTTTGTTGTACATTCTCTATGTGAACGACATAGGGCTTGATATTGATTCCTTCCTTTAACTGTTTGCAGATGACACATGTGCTGCTTGGGTATTAGATGATGGGTTATCGTCCTGTGGGCAGTTACAATGGGATCTGGGTAGGATTTACATTTGGTGTGTAAAATGTGAATTGCCATTAAACCTGCAGAAGTGTAGGATTCTTACAATATTTGGATCTAGGAAGGCTATGTAGGTGGAGTGAGGATTGAGAGAGTTGTGACCCATAAGCACCTTGGAATAATTTTAAATATTCAAGGAACCTGGAAGGATGATATTAGTAAATTGGTTGGGAGGACTGGTCAATCCCTCCATCTGGTTATTAGGGTCCTTAGGGACAGCACAAGGGAGGTGAAAGAAACAGCATATATTTCAATGGTGCAACCAATTGTGGAGTATGGTAGTCCAATTTGGTTTCCCTTCAGGCAAATCCCAGGTGCAAAAATCCTTTTGCGGCCCCAAAATATTTTTCCAGAAGTAAAAATAAAAGGATTCAGAGTAAATGGACTCCTCGTAGATGCCCTCCTATCCCATTCTGAGATCCTTCCTATTTTTGGAAGTTATTACATTTTTGGATGATGCCATGTGTCCTAATATGTTGCCATTGCATTTATGAGTTGGTCAGAAGGCTTATGTGGACGTCCACACCTTGGAACATTTTCTGTTGGACCTGTGTCATTATATTTTTTTTATTACACTTCTGAAGCTTTCCCCAAAATAATAGCATTATTAAATTACTGACTCTTAACCTCCAATTCTGGGTTGTCTAACCTGTGACCAATGGTGCATGATTTCTAATTATGCATTATAGCCTACCTGCTACGTAACACCTAACGTTAGCTTTACCCATTTTGGTTTTGACAGCCTGTGGCTGGGAATCAGTTCATGAAGCAGTCGAGTGACCCACAACAACAGAAAGGTTGTACAACCCTGGTGTAGTTCAATGGCAGGGTTGTTAGGCTATGTTGCATTGGCAGGTTTGAATGAGGGACGTTGCCCCTACAATGATGTATTAAGCTTTTAATATTAGCAATGATCTGGACCTTGATCAGTACTGATGATGGGGGCCCCCCTCAATCATTGGGCCCGGGTGCAATGCACCCTCTGCACCCCCCGGATGGCCGGCCCTGCCTGCAGGCAGGAATTATCTTGGGAGATTGAAAGGATACAGAAGAGGGCAGCAAGATTTGTACTCCACAGGTTTTCTCACAAGGAGAGCGTGTCTGAGATGATTAGGGAATTAGGGTGGGAAACACTAAGCCAGTGGCATATATCTCACAGCATCAGTCTTTTTATCAGACTGCTGCTGCCAGGGTGTGATGGACCTCTGGTTGGAAGTGTGTCCCTTGCCAAATATAAAGGGAGAAAGGATCATTC
The DNA here is from genome assembly GCA_013389805.1 of Trigoniulus corallinus. NCBI lineage: Eukaryota > Metazoa > Arthropoda > Diplopoda > Spirobolida > Trigoniulidae > Trigoniulus > Trigoniulus corallinus. The sequence continues at coordinate 422,495 of JAAFCE010008833.1, forward strand.
ATATAATTTGAAACAGATTAGGGCACAGACAGACCCAGATTACTGGTTTTTCTTACTAAGGACCATTTGGCAATGGAATAGCCTTGGAGAGGATAAAGGGGAAGGATTCCTCAAAAGAAACTCTACCATTACTAGTGTTGTAGGTGGACCACGAGAAATGTAGCCTAGGGTTTAGGGAGGTTTATGGTAACGTATGTAGGAATGAGAGTTGGTCTCTCCATGGACATATTGGCCAAAGAACGCTGCTTGCAGTGTAGTGAATTGGAATTAAACATAAGTGTGCCATTTTCATTCTGCTGTATATCAGGATAGTGATATAAGCTTTCTGGTAGTACTTCTGTAATGATCTACCATACATTAGAATAGAAATGCTGACTTTCTGAGAAAAATAAGTTAGAATAGTGAGACAGACCCCAAGTTTTTCTCTCAGGAGCAGTGAATTATGATGGACACACCAGTTCTCGTCTGATCACTGAAGTTAAGCAGCGCAATCCCAGCTAGTACTGACATGGGTGGCCGCTTGGGAAAACTGGGTACTGCTAATACCCAGCAAGTCCTCACATTCGTGTTGTGTCTGTGCAGTCTTTGCATAATAACTATGCTGTGGACGGGGTTCTGATGACCTTGTAGTTGATGGTCCCTAAAACACCAACAAACAACAACCTAAGTTTTGCTGAAAGCACTAGGGAAAGAAATTCAGAACTCTTCGGTATTGAATGGTTTGGACACATTTAATACTCTTCTGCCTGTGAGAGTAATTCTAGGGGCTCCTTATATGAACAGTGAGGCAAATTCTGTCATCGACCCTTAAAGATATGAAAAAACATTTCATGGCAGTCACTTCTGACTCACGTTAGCTGTTGCAATGAGTAAGTTAACAAGTTAACATATGAGAACAAAAATAGGATTAGAGTAATACAGAAGTCACGTACAATTTTAGTTATGCACGAGTTACACACACACACACACACAAAATTTCAAATGAGCAATAGGTAATTCAGCTACACCATTAACCAATTGTGATGATGCTGCATTGCAGGAAGGTGCACATTGCAGGATAGATAACATGATGGCACGCTGTGTGGTAGGCCAGCATCCTTAGAAAGGCACATTCTTGGAAAGGAGAGCAAGTCATCAGGTGGTGGAAACTATCCACCAAAGCGGAGGAATTTATGCAAGAAGTGCACAGGCAGGGAGACTGGGATTGGGAAGGGACAGCTGATACCATGCAGGGTAGGGTTGCCAGAAAAACAACAATCTTCCCACATCATTAGCAAATACCAGGCAATGAGGGGCCCATTCCCTTATTCCTGTCAGCAGCTCATCTATTGCTAGATTGAATAGGTATGGGCTCAGTGCTGACCCTTGATGCACACCACCCTTCACTTTGAAGTTGACAGTGTTTCACCATGCTTCACATATCCTTCACTACCCTAATATAGCCTTCATCAACATCTTTCTTAAAACGCCTTCTCCAGGTGAAGAAATATTGGATGAAGGTCCGTCTTTGCTGCTCTATGCTTCTCAATCATCTGTCGTAGAATAAAGATTTGTTCCATGGTAGACCTACCTGGCATTAACCCAAATTGGTTTCTTTTCCCGAGCACTATTAGGTCTCTGAGGCGACGTTAAGGAATGGCCATTGATTAACAGTTGCTAAGAAAGTTCTTATGTAGAGTGTGCTTTAGGTGACAGTAATTTGGTTGCAATTTCAATGCAGGGCAAGACAATACAGTAGATTCCGCTTTGCAAAGCACACAGGCGAGATTAAGCATCTACGGAAGTCTGGGTATGGTTTAGATGGCTGGAACAAGAAACGCCTTGTTTGAGGAACTTCTATTCTAGAGAAGAAGTACGGTGAAATATAATAGCACAGGTGTCGTGAATTCCTAGGAGCCCCCGTGATGACCGAAAGAAGGCAGAATGTAAGGTAGTTATGAAGAATAAAAATAGCACACCTCCTACAGGTTATATATAGATACACTCTGGGTATGAAGGATTAAAATAATAATATGCAGCATTCGATTGTAAGACAAATGAAAGGCGCAGAGCTGGGTGGCTGTCTGCCACACCTCGGTTCAATGGGATTTGAGAATCCCACCCCTCTGACACCTTGGTGCTGACCTCTGGTAGGCCTAAGCTTGCCGGTACGTCCTTTCATCCCAAGCCCTCTTCGCTGCTTCAAGTGCCAATAGTATGGTCATGGCCGGAATTCCTGTTCTGCCAGGGCCATGTGTGGCACTTGTGGGCAGGGAGACCATTACCCCTGAGCCTTGTAAGACTGCATCTCATTGCACCAACTGTAAGGGAAACCACCCCACCTCTTCTAGAGATTGCCCCACCTGGTTGCAGGAACGTGCCATCCAGGAGTTGCGTGTCAAGAAGGGTATCAGTTTTCAAGATGCGCAGTGGCTGCTAGCCTTTCCAGGGACGCCAAGTCGTGGCTTGTCCTGTGCAGATGCTGAAAGGTGGCAGCTGTGTCATCTGTGTGGACCCAGACGGACATACTTCCACAACTCCCCCCTCATCTGTTATTTGCCCACTCAGACCTGCAGGGTCCATGGGATACCAGTTTGTGCTAGCATTGGCTGCCAGACAGTTCCCGACCCCATACCAGAGGTTTCTTCTGGTCCCATCACTGCCTCTAGCCCAGCCTACTGTTTTGAGCAGCCCTCTTCCTGGCTCAGCCCAGCTGGCCCCCTCCATGGCAGTGGTGGTGGGTGAGAGAGGAGGGAAGAAACCAGGGACACCCCCTGCCCTCACAATGGGGCGTGGGTCTTTGGTTCGTCCACCCAGGCTCTTTGGCCAACAGCAGAAAGCACTGATTGGCAGCATGCCCCAACTGGGGCATGATGGGGATTCCTCCTTTGAGATGGAGGAGGAACACCCAATTGTAGGCACCCCTCCCTTTTCTGCTGTGGGACGGAAAAAGGGAGGAATAGAAATAAACCTCCAAAGCCCACCTAATGGTGAATATCCTTCAATGGAACTGTTGAGATTTTCCCACAAGAGGGACGAGATCACAATGCTGATCTCATGGCACAACCCCATCTGCATCTCCCTCCAGGAGATCCTCTGCCATAGTGATACCCCACTTTCGTTATGGGGCTACAACATGTATGCAGACACTCGGCAGGGGCTCGGCAAGGGCTGGCTATCCTTATCTGGAATGGATGCATGCACATCCCAGTGACTTTGCAGACGCCTCTCCAAGCCATGGTAGTTTCACTGCAACTGAATGTGGCCACCACTCTATGTTCCCTCTACCTGCCTCCTGGGATTGATATCCTCACAGCCCAGCTTCCCAGACCCTTTCTGATTATGGGAGATTTTAATGCCCATAACCCCCAATGGGGCTCAGACAGTCGCAACCCCGAAGGGCTCCTTGTGGAACAGTGGGTGTCACATAATGGCCTCATTGTCCTCAACACAGGTGCCCCCACACATGTGATGACTGCCACTGGTGGTTTTTCCTGTATCGACCTCTCCATCTGCTCTCCTCTGTGTGACCCTTGTAGAAGTGATCACTTCCCCATCAGGATTATCAGTGGAAGTGGGGCATTGCCCCAACAACCACCACAGTGGTGTCTGCATCGGGCAGACTGGGAGGAGTTTGCTCGTCGAATCCACTTTTGCCCACTGCGTGATTTTGATGGGGTCAATGATCTAGTGAGCCACTTCACAGAGGTGGTGGTAAGGGCAGCATTGGCATCTGTACCCCAGAGCTCGTGTAACCCTCCTGGACTGTTGGAGTGCGATTCGGGCCCACAGGGGCTCCCTTCGCCTCTTCCAGTCTCATCCAACTGATGCCAATCGTGTCAACTACCTCAGAGCCCGGGCATATGCACGATGGGTAATCAAGGAGGCCAAACGCTCCTCATGGAGTATGTCTCCTCGCTTACCCACCACACGCCATCCAAAAATGTCTGGGAATAGCTGAGAATAATCCAGAGCAAGGGAGACATTTACTTCTGCCTTGTGAGGTGGCTGAGGAGCTGGCAAGGGCTTTTGCAGCCGCCTCCAGTTCCTAGAACTACACTGCAGCTTTCATCAAACAAAAAGAAGCTGCAGAACGCCTTCCAATTAACTTCTCTGGTCATGTTGCTGAGGGGTATAACGACCCATTTACCCCTTGGGAGCTGCGGGCAGCTCTAGCAAGGGCCCGGGATAGTGCCCCTGGTCCTGATAACATCCATTACCAATTGCTATGCCATCCACCTGAGAATGGTCTTTCCTGCCTCCTTGAGATTTTTAATTATATTAGGCAGCAGCACAAAATCCCTGTAGGCTGGTGGGATGCTATCATCATCCCCCCCCAAACCTGGAAAGGATAGTAGCCTACCCACGAATTGCAGGCCCATATCTTTGATGAGCTGTCTGTGAAACACCATGGAACGCATGGTTAACTGGCGTCTGGTGTGGTATCTAGAACGGCACCACCTTGCCAATGCCCAATGTGGCTTTTGTGCTGGTAGGTCTCCGGTGGATCATTTGATCACGTTGGAGTCTGCAGTACGTGAGGCCTTTCTCCACCAACAGCACTTGGTAACCGTCTTCTTCTTTGAAGTGGAGAAGGCATATGATACCACCAGGCGCCATGGTATATTTGAGACCTTGCACCAGTGGGAGCTCAGGGGTAATTTGCCTCTTTTCCTCCAACCGGACCTTCAGAGTGCGTGTGGGTAATACCTACTCCTCTGCCTTTCTGCAGGAGAATGGTGTCCCACAGTGAGCATCCTCAATGTGATGCACTTAGCTGTTGCGGTGAACGGTTTTCCCTCCTCCATTCACCCACCGGTACAGCCGTCCCTATTTCTGGTCGACTTTTCCATCCGGTACTGGGCTGCCACAATGCATGACATTAAGCATCAACTGTAACTGGCACTCAATAGTGCCACTGAGTTTGACAACTCACGTGGCTATAAGTTCTCCCCCGAGAAAACAACAGTCATGCACTTCTATCGTAAGCAAGGGCTTCACCCTGAGCCTCAGCTTACCCTGAATTGGCGCCTCCTCCCGGTTGTAGAGGCAGCCTGGTTTCTTGGTCTCCATTTTGACAGCCGTCTGACATGGGTCCCACACTTGAAGGAGCTGAGGGCTGAGGGCTAAGTGCCTTTGCTTCCTTAATATTCTGCTGTGCCTGCAGGGAACTGGTTTTGGGGCAGATCGAATGGTGATGCTTCAGCTATACCGATCACTCGTTCGGTCGCGTCTCGACTATGGCTGTGTCATTTATTGCCTGGCCGCTCCATCAACTCTCCAGATGCTTCACAGTATACATCACGCTGGCATCCGGATGTCCGTTGGTGCATTCCATGCAAGTCCAGTGCTCAGCCTTTACGCTGAGCCTGGTGAACCACCACTGGCTGTGCGGCGGCAGTGCTTGGCAGCTGAATATATTTTGTGGCTGAAAGGTCAGCCACAGCACCCTACACACCCAGCTATTTTTAGTTGCACTCTGCAACAGGCATTCAACTGCCGGCCAGGGTACCCCTTCCGTTCCCTCTCCGTTTAGCATCTGGTGGATGGATGGTTTCACTGGCCTGGGTGTGACTACCTAGGATGCAGCCTGTACTGCCGGCCTCTGTGCCGATCTGTAAAATACCAAAGCCAAGTTTTAATTTGACACTCACGGCCCTCCCGAAAGCCATTACTGATAGGTCGGTGTACCAACAAGAGTTTGGACGCCTCTCTCTGACCTATTGGGGCCATGTTTTTGTTTACACGGATGGGTCGAAGGATGGTACCTCTGTGGGTTGGTCAGTCTTTACAACTGGTCATCTCATAGGGGGCCGCCTTCCAGGCGTCACCAGTGTCTTACCTGTAGAGCTCACCGCTCTGCCCAGGGCACTGGAACTCATCCAATGATTGAATCACCAACACTTTGTAGTTGCGACCGACTCCCTATCCTCCCTCCAACTGTTGCACACCCTCTATAGGAGACATGCCATCGTCCAGGGTGCGCACAGTTCACTGCTCACAATTCACAAGCAGGGCAAGACAGTGTTGTTTATGTTGGTCCCAGGGCATGTTGGCATCATGGGCAATGAGGGGGCAGATGCCCATGCCCAGCAGGTGGCCCACCTGCCAGATGTACCTGACACTACTGTCCCCTCCTCTGACGCTCTCCCTATGGTGCAGATCGCCGTCCATGAACAATGGCTGTTCCACTGGTTTTTGGAGACCACCAACAAACTCCACACACTGAAGGAAACTCTAGTGCACTGGGTGTCCTCATGCTGCAAGTCACAGAGGGAGGAGGTTGTGCTTGCTCGGCTGCAAATCGGTCACACGTTCCTCACCCACTCCTACATACTACGAGGTGAGGATGAACCATGGTGTGACTCCTGTTGGGAGCCTCTCACAGTGGCACACATATTTAGCCTCTGTGAGAGATACCGTGAACTTTGATGTTGACTGGGAGTCAGTCCAGAGCTCTCCACATCACTTGGGGATAACCCAAGGGGGTGGAGAACTCGCTTGTTTTTTTGAAAGAGGCCAGCCTCTTTCACAACATTTAACCTTGGCACTATTTTTCTTATTAGCATCCTTTCCTTTTATTCTTCTTTTTGGCTTTTGCCTTTTCCTTTTTTGTGTCAGTTTTGGCTTTTGCCCTTCTATGTTAGTGTCTGTTTAGGCCTTTGCCGTTTTTACTGTACAGCTGTATAGCTTTACTGTTTAGCTTTATCTGTTTTGGCTTTTGCCTTTATTTATTCCCGGTTATTTTTGTGGCTTTTGCCTTTTACTATTTTTACTCTTTTTACGTTTGCCCTTATTTATTATCATCATGGTGGGTTGGCCTTTTACACCCCCCGCCATGGTGATTGTCTTTCTGGGCCCTAATGACCTTTGTAGTTGATGGGCCCTAAAACACAAACAACAACACAACACCCCCTATTAGTATGTAGATGAAAGATTTGTCTGTATACAGAAAATTTATTTCATATAGTCACTGCAGTAACGAAGGACACTACATATATTGACTAATTCTAATTCACTGCACTGCAAGCAGCCTCATTAGGCCAATGTGGCAGTGGAGAGATCAACACTCATTTCTACATATAATACCATAAAACTCATAGAACCCTAAGCTATAGAGCCTAAGAGGATAAAGTGGAAGCCCTCCACTTTATCCTCTGGAAGGCTATTCCATTGCCGAATAGTCCTAGGAAAGAAAGACCAGTAGTATGAGTCTGGCTGTGCCCTAATTTCTTTCAATTTATATGAATGATCCTTCCTCCCTTTTTTATTCAGCTGTGCCCTTACACTTCCAACCAGATGTCCATTGCACCCTCTGATAAAAAGACCAATACTGTGAGATGTATGCCATTGGCTTAGTGTGTGCCGCCCTAATTCCTGAATCATGTCTCACATGCTCTCCCTGTGAGGTAACCTGTGGAGTACAATTCTTGAGGCCCTCCTTTGGATCCTTTCAATCTCCCAAGATAAATCCTGCCTGAAGGAAAACCAAATTGGACTACTACACTCCAAAATTGGTTGCACCATTGAAAAATGTGCTGTTTATTTTACCTCCTTTGTGCTGTTTCCGAGAACCCTACTTAACAAACAGAGGAATTGGCCAGCCCTCACAACCAATTTACGAATATGATCCTTACAGGTACCTTGATTATTTAAAATAATTCCAAGATGCTTGTGGGTCACAACCCTCTCGACCTTCACTCCACCTATGTAGTACTCAAAATTTAGTAGCTTCCTAGATCTAGATATTGTGAGCATTGTACACTTTTGCAGGTTTAAAGGCAATTCCCATCTTACACACCAATTGTAAATCTCATCTAAGTCCTGTTGTAATTGTGCACAGGATGATAACCCCTTATCTAATATCTGAGCAGTACATGTGTCATCAGCAAATAATTCAAGGAAGAAATTAATATCAAGTCCTATATTATTAACATAGAGAATGTATAACGAAGTGTGTGTATGTGTTGGAGTTTAAGGTCCCATCAACTACGAGGTCATTAGAGACCTGTCCACTGTATAGTTCTAATGCATGGACTGCACAGACACTACACTAATGCGACGATTATTGGATATTAGCAGTACCCAGCTTTCCCAAGCGACCACCCATGTCAGTACTAACTGGGCTTGCGTTGCTTAACTTCAGTGTTCAGATGAGAACTGGTGTGTCCAACGCAACTCACCGCTCTGTATAACGAAGGACCCAATACACTTCCCTGAGGGACTCCAGAAGTGGCAGGTTTCCATTCAGTTACACTACCTTAAAATGGACCCTCTACTGTCTATCAAGCAGATTGGACCTTACCCAGAGGGTCTTATTATGCGGCTAATACTGGAAATATGTAGCAGTGATATAACTGGAATTTTATCCCAGAAACTATTTGATGGGTTTGTATCAGTGACATCAGTGAACCATTAGACCCACAATGGTGGAGGTGGAGTCGCATCACTTGGTCCCTGTCACCACCGTCGACTTTATGGTCTCCCGCTATGTAGTGGATGTACTATGCAAAGAGAATGGGAAGCTCGAATGAGAGTTCTCCAGGCCACGCTAATAACCAGTGAAGCCATAAGGCAGTGGCGATGAACCTGTGACCCACCATGCAAGTTTAACTGACCCAAGTGGGACCGTCTCATAAACAGCAGCAAATTTCACACTGATATATATATAAAATGAATATGTTTTATTTTCAGTATTATTTTAAGATTTGTTCTCTATTTGCCGCTTTAGTGTCGATATGTTATGTGGATCAAAGTGTTTGGCAGTGAGGAATAGCCATGTCAATTGAAGCTGAATCCGAATGGCAGAGTTGCGAATGCTGGGGTATATGAGTGGGGTGTGGAGAGGTGAAAGTTAGATATGGGTATATTTCAGGTAGCCTGCAGTCGGGGCACATTTCAAAAATGTAGGTAGTTGGAAGCGCCCGGGGGCAGAGGAGACCAATGCAGACGTAGGATCCCCGTGTGTGCCCGGGGTAGAATAGGCACACTGCGTACCTGCATGTCGTAAGAGGCGACTAAAAGGGGTGACTTTTTCTTGCCCCAGTTTGGACAACACCACTGTCGTGTTTGTCTATGACGTGGTCTGGACAGGACGATACCATCATTGTGGTTGGTTGTATCTTTCTTTTCTCCTTTATTGGATGAGTGTCTGACTTGTTCGCGGTCGACGTAGGTTCCTCACTGAGGTGACCGTAAAAAACGCCTACCCGCGTGTTTGCCGTGCGTGGAGACCCGTACCCTGGGAAAAGCGGATCCTGGTGATTGAGGAGGGTCTAGGGCTGCGGCCCTACACATCCAACACATCACTTTGGCCACAGCTTCCGGGGCAAACGGGAGGCCAAGGCAGTAGCCCGGTCTTGGTCAATCGGCCGGGGGCGCATAAGTTGTTATGCCTCCTAGGGTGACTGTAAGTGGACCGGCAGTCAACCCCGATGCCAATGGTCCGGTACTCGGGGATTATGCCACCCTAACGGTATCCTGTCCGAG
>JAAFCE010008833.1:436962-461252 GCA_013389805.1 Trigoniulus corallinus
TTTTTGTGTCTGTATTCGTTTTGGCCTTTGCCACATTTATTGTAATGTCTGTTTTGGCTTTTGCCACAATTATTATTCTGTCTGTTTTGGCTTTTGCCTTTTTATTTCTGTGTTTGTCTTGGCTTTTGCCACATTTATTCTTCTCTCTGTTTTGACTTTTGCCACTTTTATTGTTATGTATGTTTTGGCTTTTGCCTTTTTATATGTCTGTTTTGGCTTTTGCCTTTATTTATATGTCTGTTTTGGCTTTTGCCTTTTTATTGTTATTACTTTTATTGGCCTTTTGCCCTTTTTATTGCCATCATGGTGGGATGGCCATTTACACCCCCACCATGGTGATGTGTCTTTCTGGGCCCTGGTGACCTTTGTAGTTGATGGGCCCTAAAGCAACAACAAAAGAAAAAAAAGCAGACGTAGGAGTAGGTTGTCCATAAGGATATGGTAGTGTGTTGTGGACGAGGATCTCATAGGAGGTAGGTGGGAGTAGAGAGCTAGAACCCACAGGCGGGATAAGGGTATGATGATGATGATCTCTAATTCTAATTCACAACACTGCAAGCAGCCTTATTTGGCCAATATGGCAGTGGAGAGACCAACTCTCATTCTTACATATATTACCAAAAAGCTCCTAAAACCCCAGGCTTAAATTCCTTTGATCCCTCTACAACACTAGTAATGGTAGGGTGGCTTTTTATTACGCCCTCCACCTTATCCTTTCCAAGGACATTCCATTGTCGAATGGTCCTTGGTAAGAAAGACCAGTAATATGCGTCTGTCTGTGCGCTATTCTCCTTCAATTTATACGAATGATCCTTTCTCCCTTTGTAATTAGCAGGGGACACACATCCCACCAGAGGTCCATCACACCCCAGCAGCAGCAGTCTGATAAACAGACTTATGCTGTGAGATGTTCGCCGCTGGCTTAGTGTTTCCCAACCTAATTCCCTGATCATGTCAGAAATACTATCCCTGTGAGAAAACCTGTGGAATACAATTCTTGCTGCCCTCCTCTGTATCCTTTCAGTCTCCCAAGATAATTCCTGCCTGAATGGAAACCAAATTGGACTACCATACTCCATAATTGGTCGCACCATTGAAATATATGCTGTTTCCCTCACCTCCCTTGTGCTGTCCCGAAGGACCCTACTAATCAGACGGAGGAATTGACCAGCTCTCCCAACTAATTTATTTATATGATCCTTCCAGGTACCTTGGTTATTTAAAATTATTCCAAGATGCTTATGGGTGCCAACTCTCTCAACCCTAACTCCACCTATATAGTAATCAAAGTCAAGTAGCTCCCTAGATCTAGATATTGTAAGAATCCTACACTTTTTCAGATTCAGTGGCAGTTCCCATTTTACACACCAATTGTAAATCTTATTGAGATCCTGTTGTAATTGTATACAGGATGATAACTCCTCATCTAACACCCGGGCAGTACATGTGTCATCTGCAAATAGTTCAAGGAAGGAACTAATGTCAAATCCTATGTCAAATCCTAATGTCAAATCCTATCTCTATTTGCCACCTTACCAAAACAGACACAGACGCAGGTTGTTCATATGGATATGGTAGTGTGTTAGGTGGATATGGAGGTAGTTCATATGGATATGGCGGTAGGTGGGAGTGGATGGCTAGAACCTGCAGACCCGACCCTGCTACAGGCAGGATGAGAGGCGTCACTAGGGTTGGTGGAGCCAGTGCAGTAACACTGTGGTGTACCCCCCGTCCCGAAAATAAGCTGCTCTGTTCCTTCTGTTTTACTGTCACCCCATTTCTCATAGTATGAGTGTTGTCACCCAGAGCGGCCCGCACCCCCTAGTGACGCCACTGGGCGGGATAAGGGTATGATGGTGATGATGCTTTCTATTTGCTACTTTAATAAATTTTATTCGTTATTATCTGGTAATAATATTTTGTTTTTATTCACAAAATTAAATATTGCTTGCAACTGACACATACAACATTTTGTGTTTTTTTCGTGTTTTGTGACACCTCTGCTCTAAGGGAACAAGAAATTGTCTAGTCTATGTAGTGGGTCATACAGTTCCTGCATAGAGTGGAACAGTATGATCAGTTCTTTTGCAAGCTTTGAAAACAATGATACTTTATTGCTGCACTGTCCAGCCTATCCTCATTGTAGAAATTTACAATGCACATTTTTGATTTTTTTTACTTTTCATTAATTATTTTATCAAATACTAAAAGCTCGTAATGTCTTTTGGACACATAATTTAAGGCCTAGTTCCATAGCACCACACTAAAGCACTAATCTCATCGACACTGTTGAAATTTTGACTGCATATTGTGCTAGCACTTTATGAAGGAGTACCAGCACAATTCCTTAAATGTAGCACTTTTTTTGGAGTCACGTCCTTCGTTGCAGACAGCAGGTGGCAGTCTGTGTTTTCCAGGCAGCCAACTCAACCGTCAGCCAATCAGAATCTAGCACGACTTACTTGATGCTGTTTCAGTTGACAGGGTAGTCATCTTTTCTGTGGCATAGCTACTCTGCAACAGTTGAAGTAGCACCGTGACGTGACCACTTTTTATGCTGATCTGAGTTGATGTTATTAGCATTGGAACATGGTTATACTGAACCAGGCATAAGTGAACAGTACATGATTGACCACCATTACACTTCCAGGTACTGCCACTGAATGAAGTAGGCATATTAGGGAGATGAAGGAGTCTATAAGGAGTACAGTTTTCGATGGTGGTGCCCAAAGTGGATGGAGTGCTACAACAGAGATGCCAAATATAATTCACTTTATTAGAATTTTCTTAATAATAATTTATAACAGCTTGCTGCACAATTTGAACATACAGGCCTACATAAATTGCTCATTTTAACATGTTTTTAATGGAAATTGTGAGATTTTACAAGCTACATGTGCTGTAATTTAATTGATTTTCGATTTATTTTCTCCCACCAATTCCTTGTTCATCAATTTCATTGCATAGTAGATTCTCATCTGAACAAACATATCTTATGCCATGTCTGACTGTTTTCCATGCTTCCTTAACACATGTGTTGGAAACAATTTTAGACATTCATATAACAACTAGTCTTATGATATTCTAAGTGCAGGCAATTGTGATAGGTCTTTTACTGCCCATTAGACAGTGTCCTAGCTTCATTGTTTTAGTCAACTATAGATTGTACTGCAACTGTTGGACTGGCAATATAGAAATGGGTAGAGCAATGCAACAATACCTCATCAGTTGCACCCCATTGAGGCACTGAGGGGGACGAACTGCTACATTGCTCCTCCACACTGCCTGATGACAGCAGAAAAGTTTTCAGCAGCAGCACACAATATTTCCCATTCCTTTGAACCCGCCGTGGTGGCGTAGTGGTTAGCACACTCGGTAACTACGCCATTAGTTCTAGGTTCGATACTGGACCATGGTGGGTCGGCCTCTTTCGGCTGAGAGAGAAGCCGCGAGTGTCTCTTCTTTCGGATGAGAAGTAAAACAGAGGTCCCGTGTGGGTGTACGATGGCACTTGCACGTAAAAGAACCCTCTCTACTACGCAACGGGTAGATGAGGCAAAAATATCCAGGTGTAGGAGCTCCCCCCTGGCGTCGGTAGCATTCCCCAACGAACACTAGACCGACGATAAATAAGCGTAGGGGTGCAGCTTTGGCTGGCAACCGGCTGCAGAAAAAACTATGCCCAATATATCACCCGGTGTCCATTCAGAGGGACAAATGGGTACCCGACCCTGCCTTAGGCGGGAAAAGGGTTAGGAGTTGCTTTTTGCTTTGCTCATGTTTTTTTTTTTCATATACCACCTAACACTTGATAATTATATTAAATACTTCCAACTATTCTTTTTAAAGTCATAAATACACCGTATAACTCAGGAAGACAAGTAGTTTCTGCACTCCATCTACTAGTGGCGCTCTTTGGGTATGAGGACACTAAAAGGGCCAAGCTGTCACTCCTTGTATTAGACACCAAGGGGAGATTTAGCACTACGTTTCTGACAAACGTACGCCACTTTAAGCAGGCGAAAACTCAGCTGTGCAAACGCAAAAAAAAAACCACTGTGTGAACTAGAGCATGCAATTTGCCAAATGTATGCTCGAACGTACACATGTACTCAGCATGGGCTGGACACGTTACTTATTACTAAATCTTCCTATCATTAATCATTTCTGATAGTTGACATCTTTGAAGTTTGGATGCCCTGAAAAGTTGACCCATGATCATAGTACTGTCTTTAACACATTTTAGACATTTAAATCTGAGTAATGATCTTAGAGTGGACATGATATATCCTCTGACACGGCTGAGGGTGGAGAGAAATTTTTAGCTTTATGATTTTTTTTTGGGTTGAGTCCAAAATTAGACTAAAAGACGTTGTGTATTATTTCCTGAATTAGAAATTTTCTTGTAGTGTTATTTACGCCATTTGTCAGGAAATTTCTAGCAGCGTTCCTTGAACTAGGAGCATTTTCCTTCAGCCCAAATGTTTATCATTGTAATGCTATCTTAATTCCATATTTCAACTAACTAGAAATTTAGTGCATGGAAGAATTCGATTAAATACAGTAGAGTTCAGCTGTAGCGAACCTGTTAATAACGAACTCTTGGTTATAACGTACTGTATTTCATCAATGAAAGTTTCCCAGTGAAATCTTGGCCACTCACATCTTTCACCCGTTATAACGAACTTCGGATATAATGAACCGTTTGTAGGACTTTTCCTGGTTCGTTATAACCAGACTTCACTGTATATGCCAAATATACGTTTAGATATTGTAGAGTGCTGGCTACAGAGATCAGAGAGTGGGGTCATTCCATGTCAAATCACCAGAGGCTTCTCACTCGAACCTCATAATCTGATGATACTATAGCAAATGGATACTACAGAAAAGTGCATCATATTCAGAGTCCTGTGGCTACCCTAGGAACTTATATCCCAACGTAAATAATTATTGTTCTTGATGAAAAAACCTGCTCTTTCTAATGGTACCTTAGAAAACCAAATTGGAAATGATGCATTTCAAGATATTTTGGGCTTAAAGTTGGCTAATTTTTCATACAAAATGTTTTTCAGTAGCTTTCATGTAGAATATATATAGTTGATATTTCAACCAACATTAATATAGCGTGCATTGTGCATAGCTGCCAAATATCAAGACATATAGATGTTTTGCTGCTGAGCAACTAGTGTCCAAACTTGGGTCAAAATTTGTCATGACAAAATTTGTTGGTAACTTTAGCTTGGATGGATTTTTGAATGCCGAATAGTACTACTTTTTTGATCATTTTACTACATCCTGTGCCAAACGTTAACCTAGTATGGAAAAAGTTCATGCTTATCTGGCAACTGGAGCTAATTTGACAATGGGTCAAAGTTGGTCTTTTCTTTTGGAAAACGCCTGCTAATGACATGGTGGCCCATTGAACATAGGTTGTAACGTCTGAATTAAATCACATTCAGCTCTAATATTTTACAGAGTTGCATTTGAGGTCTAGGGTTACTTTATTCCGAAATTTCATCAGATTTGGAGACGGTCGAGTTGGAGCCTCATGTGAGCTTTAGGAGACTTGACATGGAATGATGCAGCCCATATTTTGGTTTGAGCCTATGGCCACTCTTATTATAATGGTGTAAAGCAAAATTGAAGCATACTGCCCTATGTGCAGTTGTCAACTATGGTTTGTGCATTCTGTATCTAACTAACCAACCAACCCCTTGCTCTCATTTCCTACTAACTTATGATGTATAGTTTTGCATTACAATTTTTGTCGAGATTTTTTTTCTCTATCTCTCTCATTTTTTACTTATTACTAATATTCACCCATTTTCGCATTCCTTATCTTCTGTCTCTATTCATTTACGCTTCTAGAAAAGTCCAAGAAACTCCGTCGGATTCCCTCTGGTCACATGCATCATCTTCCTTCGGGAATGTCCGCCCAGTTGTCATCATCAGTTCCTATTCTTCCTCCACCACCAGGGTTTGGTGATTTTGATCGGTATTCCCCACCTAAAGGCAACTGTAATGGCCACTCTGCTGCTGGCCTTTCCCTTTCAACTAGTGTTCATTATGGTCATGCATATACAAAATTACATTCAAGGTGTTCAGGCGATTGGAATGGAAACAGCTCTGGAAATCCAGATGTCATATCACCTGCTGACGAATTTCGGGATATTGAAGAATATTCCACAAAGAATACTTTGATGATTTACCAACCATTAAGATGGGAAAGTTCAGACGGTGCTGAATTAACATATACAAATGAATGTCCAGTTCCAATAGATCCCATTGATGAAAGAAGGACCTTGCCAGTGCCCAGGAAAGCCCTTTCAGAAGGATCTTGGCCAATATTTGCTCAGTCTACAGACATTGATATATGCGTAAATGAATGTGAGGGCGATAAAAGTACGATGAACTATTCAGAAGAAAGCTCTTCACTTCATACCCATGAAGCGAACATCCTATCACAAAGTGAACATCCCAATTTATCAAACTCACAATTGGATTCAAAGAAAATTCCTACAAAACATCAAGTGTTGCAAACATTAAAACAAGGTGTAGAGAGTAACTTTCGGAAAAGTGACGTTGTAGCTGACAAAGTTCAAATGAAAGTATCTGATGTGGCGTCCATAATAATGGCGTCTAGTTCTGATTCACCTGCGTCAGAAAACGTTAGTGAAAGTGCCTGGAAAAGCAAAATTCGCCGTTTCGCTAAAACCATTCAGTTGTCTGTTCAATCATCGTCGACTATAGAAAGTACAAACAGCTCACCGTGTGCCAGTATCGATGAAAAGGAAGACAATGTGAAAGTAATTAACTATTTAAACTCTAAATGTTGCTCAATGGCAACGCAACCATACGTGCAGGGAGAGAATGATAATAGTCCGCAGTTAGAATGTATTACAGGTCATTCTGTCAAGGCCCAAATAAAGAACTGGGAATTCTTACATAAAGGATTATCTTTTGCTTCAAACGATAATGAGAAAGACACTCAAATAGGATCTGATGTTATTTCTAATGCTAATGCACCTTCGAGAACTGCAGAAAATGATATCTCACAATCAGCTAGACCACTGAAGTCTTATGGATCACGAACAGTAATCCTGATATCTTCACCAACTCATTTACGATCTTTTGAAAAAGACAATGATGATGTTTTTCTTGATAATCCTTCAGGTATTTTATGTAGTGCTCAAAATAACAATGATAAAAATTCTACTGGTGAGCTATCGCCAAAAGAAATTACTTCTCAAGATGAGGGTGAGAAAGTTAGGACATCTCGAAATTCATCTTCAACAGCCTCGATTTCTGATAATGTTATAACAGTTATTGAAAATCCTAATGCGCCAGGGTTACAAACAGGTGGCAGACGCATAATTCCATCGTCGACGTCAGCAGTGTCATCGTTGGAATCAGACCCAAGCCTTGACTGCACTGAGGAAGGTGACGTCCTAAATAATGACATTATAGGAGCCGAAAATCCTGAAGACGTCTCTTGGCCTCCAGATCCCTTCGTGCTGGAACCACTAGATGAATCTCTATTTGAATGTGAACATGATAAAGTTCGGGGTGATTCTGATTCTGATAGTAGTCAAACGATCGTTGTCGAAGTTGACGAAGATCTATCGCAAAGAATTATAAAAATAGGTTCCACTAATACCTCTAAGAGAGAGCTCAGTAGTGACTTTAATTCAATTAAGGATGTTAGTGATGCGATTTGCAGCTCTGGGAGAAATGATGTATGTACTGCTGAGACTGGTGATGCCACTTCTCACTCTTCAGTGGCTACAGTTGGGACTATCTTAAACGGGAAGGAAAAATTCAAGCTTGTGGAACCGAATAACTCAATAAATACACATTGCACTTCAAATCAAGAAATATCTTCTTTATTTACTTCCACAACAATCCCTATTGTGGAGGAGGACAACAAGGAACCTAATAATGACAACAGAGATGGAATAACGACGTTGATTTCTGAAGATACGTCTGGTTCTCTCAAAAATGCTTTCAAAATTATCTCAATAGTTAGCGAAGCCTGTCAGACTCCACCGTCATATACTCATTGTCACATTTACACCAGTAGTAGCAATGACGACAACGATAGTAGCGATATTCACGGGAAAAGTGATACGAGATCTTCCGCGGTTTCCCATTCATGCCAAATCTCTCTTTCAATTGCCGCCAATCTGCATTCGAAACCAGAAAATAATGATGAACAAAAAGATGACCACCAAGAAATTGCTGGATCACAATTGACTAATCCATACTTTAATGATAGTGCTAAAAATTTCAACAATTGCGAAAAGGAATACTTTGTAAGAAAAACAACAACTCGTAGTTCCCTTTCTTATCCCGGCAAACGATGGTCGGTAAATGCATGTACTCAAACGGATAGATGTTCCATGCAACTTCATTACCAACAGAGTACTCAGAGTTACACTTCTTCTAACCCTACATCAAATACGACTTTGCCAGTTGATGTGGAAGAATCTGGCACTTTAGATGACATGCCATCCATTGTATCTGATGAAGTCAAATCTTTGATAGTGGAGGAAGAAATTGAAGCAGGCGATCTAGAAACGGGTATAGTAGGTTCCGATGCATCTGTGTATCATTCCTCGTCTTCCTCAGGTTGCAGTTCAGCCTTTGGCGAAAGCACTAATAACAGTTGCAATTGTCATCAGACACCCGAGCATACTTTAACTGATATTAGTGATATTCCTTCCAATTATATGAACTCGAAAGCGAATCCAGAACATTCTCATGGAGATAATCTCGAGGAAACGTTAAAATTGACTCTAGCAGCTAAAGAATCCTCCATTTCTCGGGAAGTGCCTGGGGATAAACAAGGGAAGTCTTATCGAATTGGAAGTGGACATTCTGATTCAAATTCAGAATACGAAGAGCTGAATGAGAAAAGTCGAGACATTTCTGATTTAGGTCTTCATGAATTTGAAGATAACACTTTGTCTGAATTAGTGTTTAGTGACAAAGATTCGGACGACACCAGTAAGACACTTTGTGCGCCCCGCATTGCAAACGAGGAATTCACGTGCGAAACGGATATTGATTGTGATGTCGAAGATTGTAATAATACTACAGGAAACGGTTTATCGAGTTGGCCTTGTCAAAGAGACAACTTAGAAGTCATTCAAAGTTCATTCCCTCAGCCCCCTTTGTCATTTGATAATCAAGCATATCAATTGAATGATGGGGCTCCTCATTTGACAATCAGAACTGTTGGAAGTGGTGGGGGTGCACCGCTATTAGAATTTGAAGTAGAGCTTTTAGTCGAAGGAATGTTTCGAGATGTCAACGGCAATAGTACTCTGCGCAACCAAAATTTAGCTATCAATGCAGATACTGCTGATAACGTGGATAATTTTCCTAACCCTACAAATTGTGCTCAGGATGAAGAGATTCATGTTGCGCCAAATCCATCCAAAGTCACTAAATTATTTAGCATTTCAATGGTACAAAGGCGTGGACATTCTCCGAATAATAATTATAACAGCCAGTGGAATTCAACTGCTCAAACTTTGGCTTCCAAAACTCTTCATCATTCCTTTGACATTCCTGCCACATCGGTTTGCGATTCTAATTTATTGCCAAGACGTAATAAGTCTGTTGATGTTGCTCAATTCTCACCTGCTAGCCCTACACATAATCCTCATAGTGCTACCAATTTCTTAATTCCGGGTTCTAATAAAATGATGAATGAAGTTGAACTTGTACCCCAACAGCGTGATGATGATATTCAGGAAATTCAACTGCAGGAATCAGACAAGGAACATGGAAAATGTGTTCATGCAAGAAATTTTGGTCGCGCAACATCTAACGTAGATATGAGTAATTCGACTATATACCAACCGTTGGTGAGTGAGGAAGTTCTTGAAGAAATGGTGAATCGTTTAGCTCTCAGGGCACGTCGTGCAAAAGGAGTAAATTGGGAGACAGTTCCGCTACATCAGTCGTTTGATTATCTGAAAGTTATGAATGGTGAGTCATTTTTGAAAGGCCTAATATATCTATATATATATATATATATTTTTTTTCTACTCAGTTCGATGGAATGACGCCAATGGACCGCAAGAGTTTTTTTTGTTTTTCATATTTTCAAATTTTTCTCTTTTGATACCGTGACACTTACGTGGTGAAGTATATGTATGATATGCTTATTTCATGTGGCTCCATTTGTCTGTCGATTTGTTGCATGGGTATTGCCCATCTACGCCGAATATTTTTTTCTGTATGCACACTGCATGATAACTGGGACTGGATATTGCTCGATGTCTTTTTTAACGTGTGGAATGGACCTACAAGTCAGCATTTATTTGCATGTTCCACCTTGGCAAAGGGTTTCATTTTTTTTCTCATATCTTTGTACTGTTGATCTTATTGTACTCCCACCCTCATACTGTTGATGGTACTGGACTTTCTTTTAAAGAAATCAATTTAAAATCGCTACCAGTTTCAGGAAGGTGTCGCTTCAGACGTGAAGATGGGGACCACGAATTTCCTACCCACAGTGGTATTTTTTCTAATATTTTCTTGACGTGAATCGATAATTTTTGATACTGTTAAGGTTGTTTACCGGATTTATGAGTTCGTTTCTTATAAATCACATAGCAATCCGTACAAGCGATATATATCACCATCCCCTACTTTGTCGACCGATGACATGTAAAAGACATTTTTTTATAAGGGCGATATCTTCAAAACCGATACGCTTAACCTTTAACTACGTAGGTGGGGTGCTCACAACACCCCACGTCGGAAAAGTTAGGAAAACAATCAGTTAGGTTAATATTACATCTTTGAAACCCTTAGTAGCTTAGTTTTATTTATCCAACTTCAATATCCAAAAGAAACGGTGTTGAATTGACTTTTCATTTTGATAATATAAATATTTTATTAGCTTGGGGTGCTCACAACACCCCATCTACGTACTTACGTAACTTTCTTTGCAATATTTGTAAAGTGTGTTTTGGGGTTTTAGCTGAATTTGTAATTGTTAGAATTAATTTGCCCAAGATGTCCTGCCACTTTCTTTACTGGGAGAAGTTTGGCCCTTACAGAGGGGGCCAAGAAATCAATGGGGGTGTTGACCACACATAAAGGAAATGGACACTGATCTTTATCATGATGGTTGGTTTTGGGCATAGAGGACAAAACACTATTATGGTGGGGTAGAAAGGCTAAAAGTTGTATTCTTTATTGCATTGAATATGAGAGAAATTTTTATCTATTATTCTATTGAAATTAATATGACATAATTTTTGAATTAAAGTTCAATAAAAAGTCTAAGCATAACTTATAAAAATCATTATAGCATAAAACTCTTTACTAGTGACATATCTTGAAACTAACAATGGGCTACTTAGATTTAATGCTGAAAATCCCATGGTTTTCACTGGGTTGTTGACCAAACATTAAGAAAAGGGTTATTTGTCTATATGTGGGTGGCTAGTTTTTGCAGAGAGAATTTTTATATAATTTTTGGTGCAACTTAAGTTTTTTTTGCAAAAATATATCTAATAGAGTGTGTAGTTAGTATTTCATTTGGTTTCCCATTAAAAAACATTAAGTTTTAGAATTTCTGTCAGTTTTTCTAATGATATGCAAATTTTGATGCTAATTGATAAAAAAATTTTTTTCTCCTTATTTTTAAGCATTCCCAAAATTTTTTTTGCATATATTTATTTGTTATGCCCCAACACATATAATAAAATTTTAAAATAATTATTTTCGTTATGCTAGCTATTTTTGGGGGTGGGGTGTTGTGAGCACCCCACATACGTAGTTATGAAACTTTTAGTCACCTACGTAGTTAAAGGTTAAAAGTATCTTTCTCCCGAAGAAGCCACTCGCGTTTCTCAGGGTCGCGCCTGTAGCCGCCCGATGATCCAGTCAAGCACACAATATCAGAGACACCGAGTTACAGAAATTAAGTTAATCCCGTTTGAGTTTAGCCGTTTCAATAAGGACCAGTCAGGTCATTCAGGGAGTGAATGTTGACAGTATTGGGCGCCAACAGTATGACTTTTCTCCAAGACACATGCAGTACCTTTTTACCATATCATCATCAACACCATATCCTTATCCTGCCCGTGGTGCGGCAGGGCAGGGTCTGCGGGTTCTAGCCCTCCACTCCCGCCTATCTCCCACCAGGTCCCCGGCCACCCCACACACTACCATATCCTTGCGGACAACCTGCTCCCACTTCTGCTTCGGTCTCCCCCTGCCCGTGGTGCTTCTTAACACCAGCATTTCTGAAATGACCTAACGAGCTCCTCTTCCCCTCTTCTCATTACGTCTGCATACCACCTCAACCTATTCTGCCTCATTTTTTCAGCTATGTGCACCACTCTCATGCTACGTTTATTGTATTCATTCCTAATTCTATCAGGTACCTTTGTAACACATAAAAGCTTTTATGTTAGTAAGGGAGACGATTGCCCATGAAACCTGCTGTTGGAGAACGCTTATCACCACCCCGCCTGCAGTAGGGTCGGATCTGCTTGTTTTAGCTCTGAATTCCCTCCTATCTCCCATAACCCCGAAATACCAACACTTCCTCCACCTCGACAGTTTCCAATAACACTGTGAAACAACTAAAGAAATACGGAAACACCAATAGGGCTATTTTATGCATTTTTGTGTGCGTTCATGCACATTTCATCCGTTTTACTGTGCGACAATCCAATTTTTTGTAATTCCTTTTCTTTTTAAACTTTAGGAACATTTGTGAGTAAAGCAGGAATTGACATATGACAGAAATTCAGCTATAATTTAGCCCAGATATCGTCACTGACCAGCTGTTACTCATAGGTACTAGTATGCAGCTATTCAGTCAACAGTGCTACTGCACTTTCGTTTCCTTGACAGATTAGTGAGCCTTTGGGTACATGGTTGCATTCCAATTCTGATTGAATAGACTGCAAGTAGCCCTGATAGGCCAAACTGGCAGTGGAGAGAATGACTCTCATTCCTAATTTCTAACCCACTGAACCACCAAGGAACCTGATACATATCATCTATTCTGTCATATATTACATACCTACTATAATGGCACCTTTATGCAGAAAGTTCGCCACATTATCCTTGCCGACAGCTTTCCATTGCTGAATGACCCCTGGAAAAAGCACCAGTAACACAAAAATGTAATACAGAAAAGGCCCTGATCTCTTTCAATTTGAATGGATAATCATTTCTCCCCTATACTATGCAAGGGATAAGCTGCCAACTAGAGGACCCTCATACCCTATTTTCAGCAGTCTATGAAAAAACTTAATGCTGTGAGATACCCTCCTGTGACACAGTGAGCCTCACCCTAATTCTGTGATTATGTCTGAAACACTCATTCTGTGAGAGAAGCGATGCAGCACAATTCTTTCTGCCCCCTTTTGGATCATTTAAATTTTCCAAGATAAACCCTGCCAAAAGGGAAACCAAATTGGACTACAGTACTCCACAATTGGCCATACCAGTGAAAAATAGGCTATTTCTTTTACTTCCTTTGTGATGTCCCCCAACAATCTTGTAACCAAATGGAGGGCATGCCCAGCCTTCCCAACGAATTTGTCAGTGTGCTCCTACAGGTGCCCTGAGTGTTTGGAATAATTCCAAGGCGCTTATTAGTCTCAACCCTATTTACCCCCAAACCACCTATGCAATAAATAAAATCAACTTGCTTTCTAGATCAGCTTATCCCAAGAAAGCTACATTTGGGCAGGTTTAATGACATCTCCCACTTTATGCTCGAGTCATGTACAGTAGAATCCCGTTATATCAAACCTCAGGGGACCATAAAAAATACTTTTATATATCAGAATTTTGATATATCTAGTTCTGGAAATTATATAGTCAAAATTTACGTATTTGCAAATGTAAATGTCCCACTATTATAATATCTACAATTTCAATTTTAGGATAAAATATTAAGATCATCATATCATCATCATCATCATACCCTTACCATGCCTGTGGCAGGGTAGGGTCTGTCAGTTCTTGGTCCCCTTCCACCCCCAACACACTACCAAAAATATTAAGATCAACAATGTTAAGAAAAACAATATGATCACAACATAAAGAAGTTCTATTCTAATTCAATACACTGCAAGGAGCCTTATTTGGCAGTAGAGAGACTAACTCTCATTCCTACAAATGATTATGTAAAACTCCTAACACCCTAAACTATAATTGTTGTGTCCCCCTACAATACTTGCAATGGTGGCCTTTCCTTTCAGGAAGACCTCCACTTCATCCTCTTGAAAGGTATTCCATTGCCAAATGGTCCTTGTCAAAAATGATTATTAATATGAGTCTCTCTGTGTTCAGAGGGGTACATTTGTACATCAGAGGCTTCATGTGTGGGCTGCCAATTCAATTGCAGTGACGAGATAAAACCTTTTAGTTCTAAGGGTTTCGTGAGTCAACAAAGTTTGAAGACCTTGGTCTAAATGGAGTGAGACCCGCTCTATAGTCCCTGTTGACCAAAGTCAAATACTGTATTTATGATACTTCGATGTATCCCTTAAGCTTCTGATCAGAGGAATTGCAAATCACCTTCGATATAACTGAGATTTCGAAATAAACGAGTTTCGATATATCTGGGCATCTTTCACATTGATTAACATTGTGTCAGGCG
This sequence comes from Trigoniulus corallinus, assembly GCA_013389805.1. Taxonomy (NCBI): domain Eukaryota; kingdom Metazoa; phylum Arthropoda; class Diplopoda; order Spirobolida; family Trigoniulidae; genus Trigoniulus; species Trigoniulus corallinus. Next base: position 451,610 of record JAAFCE010008833.1, read on the forward strand.
GCACCAGCGCTTAACCTTCGATATAGGCAGAATTTTGATATCAGCGAGTTCAATATACTGAAGTCCTACTGTATATTGTTACGGTCCTGTTGCAATTCCCTGAAGTAAGATAACCCTTCATCCACCACCCTTGCAATGCATGTGTCATCTGCAAATAGCTCAACAAAGCATTTAATGTCAAGCCCTGAATCACTAACTTAAATTATATAGAGTATGTCTTCCATTGTTGTATGATGTCCACAAAATTGACTTCTGTTTAACTTCCGAAAATTTCGGACAACTTATTTCAATTAGATTTTGAATAATACTGCAGCCTTATGAATTACCAGAGAACCTGACGTCCTAGGACAGTGGTGGCAAACCTTTTCTTAAAGACAGGTCACAATGAGATGAAGGAAACCAAAAAGTTGTCCATGGGTCAGGTGCAAGCACCATTTAATTTTTTGAATAAAAAGAAATATGATGAATAATGAATAAATTAGTTCATCCTGGCTGTAGCAGGGTCGGGTCTGTGGGTTCTAGCATGCCAGGTCCCCGTCCACCTCACACACTATGAGACGATACACTAGATATGATTCTCATTTGGGTCACTTCAAATTGCATGGTGGGTCACAGGTTGACCACCACAGTCCTAGGAGAAAATGGAGAATATATAAACAATCAGCATAACTTATCCAATGAACCTAGCACTAAGTGATAAAACGTGTTTTACCAAAGTAAAAATTTGTTGTTCAGTGCAATTTGTATCTCTGTAATGAACCTAGCCTACTCCTCTATTCTCATAACATGCCTAATATCACCCTAGTCGATGGCTAGTTAACTAAATGTATTCATGGACGAAAATATAGAAAATGGGGATCATCACGGGTCCGAAATCTGAGCCCCAACTTACAAAGATCATTATTACAATATGCGAGGTGTGTGAGAAAATTTTTATTTAGCAAAGTTTTTGTTTTTTCTAAACATCAATATTATCTCCTTCAAAGTAGTTTCCTTTGGCAGCTATACACCAGTGGAGTCGTTGTTCCCACTCTTGGGAGCAGTGATGGAAGCCTTCAACTGGTTGGTCACAGTCTGTTGAATGTTCTCCAGTGTTCCAAAATGACACCCTTTTAAGACATGTTTTAATTTTGGGAAAAGAAAGAAGTCACAAGGACTCAAATCAGGTGAATAGAGGGTTGAGGAACAACATGAATGCATTTTGAGGTCAAAAATTCCCTGATGGAAAGGCCATGTGACATGTGGTATTGTCATGATGAAGTATTCACTTCCCTGCAATGTCTGGTCTCACACAAATCACTTTTCCTGAGCCTTTCAAGGACACTGTTTTCATTCTTGAAAAGAGTGGAGTTTGTCACGTTTCTCTTTGCCACTTTAAGTATTGTACTCAAATATCCAGGATTCATCATCTGTGATAACATGACTGCGGAATTCTTGTTCATTGTCAATCCTTTTTTGGCACCATGGAGGTATTTTGAAACTGGAGAATATTCGAATGACTGTGACCGACCATTTAAAACCCCTAACAGTTGAAGCCTTCCATCTCTGCTCCCAAGAGTGGGAACAACGACTCAGCCAGTGTATAGCTGCCAAAGGGAACTACTTTGAAGGAGATAATATTCATGTTCGAAAAAAGTAAAAACTTTACTAAAAAAATCAGTCTCATTACTTTTCTCACACACTAAATATTTAAAAATATTGTCATGTTTGCATTTCCAACTTTGTCTGACATTCCATCTTTGCCCTGCATTTCCACCTTCGCTTAAAATTTCCAACTTTTTTCAACATTCAACCCTTGCCCAACATTCCTACTGTGCCCAATATATCCAACTTCGCCCCATGAAGCAGCGCTCTGTTGGTGTGCTCTGTGCATGCCAGACAAATGCCCAGGTTGCCCCCCTTAGAGCAGGCTCTGGAAGCTGATGCAGGTTGAAACAGCACAGCAATAAACTGCTAGCTGGCATTCACCACACATTGAATTGCAATTTTTGAAATTTGCATTGAAGGACATGACAGGAATGTAGGTGGTTGGAAGCACCTGGAGCAGGGGGAGGCCCAAGCAGACATGGGAGCAGGTTGTCTTAGGATAGGAAAGCGTGGGGTGGACAGGGACATGATGTGAGGTAGGCTGAAGTGGAGGGCTAGAACCCTCATACCCGATCCTGCCACAGGTGGTATAAGGGCGTTATAATGATGATGGGTCTGAGATTCCTACATCAAAAAGTGAAAGATTTATGGTGAATTCAATTACCCAGTAATATTATTCATTTAAATCCCTTTGGGGAGTTCTTCACTCAGGAGACACTAGGTGGCGTGGGTGCTAGTGCTTAGAAAACCGAGGACTGCCGTGAATTTGTCCACTTTTTGGTGTCGTTCGAAATTTCGAAGTGAAAAAAACCGCCTTGTTCATGGCAAGAAGATCAAAGGGCCAGAGGAAGGTAGGGCTGTGGGTGCTTTGGGCGAATTAACGTGTGGGGAAGTTGTTGCAGGGTTTGGCTGAGTAGGCCTAACCTCGTGGCATCCTTCTCATAAATCCCAGCATTCTCTGGTGCAGCGTGTCATCTGCACCTGCAGTCACCATGCTGTGTTTGGGGAATTCCACCAACTCCGGTCAGCAAAAGGCATCCATTACTACTCGGTTTTATTTTGTTTTGTGTTATTCATTCATTTTGGTATTATTTTGTTTTATTTATTTATTTTGGTATTGCCTTGTTTTATTTTTGGATATTGTTCTAATTACAATAACTTCTTCCTAACTCACACCATTCAAATTTTATATTAATTATTAATGTGCCATGGGGGTTGGGACCTCGGACCCTGTGGCAGGTAGCGTGTCAAGTGTCCTCTGTGGGGTAGGCCTGCATCCCCCACTGCAAGCAGTGCCAATGTTCCTGTGGGTTCAAGACGCCTGGCTGGGGTGGTCCCTGCCAGAGCACGTTCAGAAGACATTAGGGCAAACCTCAGATTGGGAACATGGAATGTGGCGACCCTTACAGCAAAGTAAGCGAACTAGTAAATACCCTAAAGTGATGGAGGATCCAGCTAGCTTTCCTCCAAGAAACTAGGTGGAGGGGGAATAGATCAAGGGCCCTGGGTGAGGGGTACAAGCTTATTTATACTGCCAGTGAAGAGGGGTGAAATGGGGTAGGCATAGTATTGGATAGTGAGCTTCAACAAGGGGGTCACCCAGTTGAAGTGAGTCTATAGCAGGCTCATGTTAGTTACATTGGTTTTGAGAGGAGTAGTGCTTCACCTCATCAGCACGTATGTCCCCCAGGCATGTCTGGATGAATTCACAAAGGATAGCTTCCTAACAGAGTTTGAGGACTTGGTGCACTTACTGGAGGCACCAGTAGGGCAATGTCAGGGGAATGAGTGCTTAGTTATTGGGGGAGACTTTAATGGCCATGTAGGCAAAGAAAACCAGGGTTATGGGGAGGTCCATGGCGTTTGGAGGTATGGAACAGTTAGCACAGATGGGCAGCGAATCCTTGACACAGCAAATGCACTTGGCCTTGCATTGGCAAATACATGATTTAAAAAGAGGAACGAGCACCTTATCACATACCAGTCACCATAACGGATGTCACAAATAGATTTCTTTATGGTTAGAGGGCGGCATAGATCTGAGGTCCGTGATTGCTGGGCACTCCCTGGTGAAAATTTCCAAAAAGAATGTGGTCATAGGCTACTAATGTTAGAACTATTAGTGAAAGCAGCAGGCAAGGCACATTCTTGGAAAGCAGAGCAGGTTGTCAGGTGGTGGACACTACCCACCAAAACAGAGGAATTTGCACAAGAAGTGCACAGGCAAGTAGACTGGGTTTGGAAGGGACAACAGATGCCATGTGGGACAGGGTTGCCTGAAAAATTAGAGGCTGTGGGAAAACCATCCTGGGGCAGGGTAGAGTGGGAGGCACAGTCCAGGGTAACAGGCAAACATTGTGGTGGAATGAGGAGGTAGAAGCAACCATCAAACAAAAGAAGGCTACTTTCCACACATGGCAGGTGATAGGGGACAAGGAGTCAAAGACTCAGTATAGGCAGGCCAAAAAGACTCAGTATAGGCAGGCCAAAACCATTGCTAGGAGAAAGATTGCCCTGGCTAAGCACCAGAAGTATGAGGCCCTCTATGAGCAGTTAGGGACAAAGAAAGGGGAGAGAGGGCTAGAGGTAGGGCAGCAAAAGATATACCCCTAGCCATAACACTGATGGACACCTTAGGTACGTCCTGCTCTCCCCAACAATGGTAAAGAGGAGGTGGGAGGAGTACTTCCAAAACCTCTTGAATGAAGTGGGGGGAGATGAGGACACCACCACCAATCCTGCACCAGCAGGGGCAGTGGACTGCCTAACTGAGGAGGAAGTAACCAGGGCACTTAGGAAGATAAAAGGCCAAAATGCTGTCAGTATGGCATAGCCTAGGGAGGACAGGTAACAGGTGGCTAGTAAAACTTTTCAACAAGATAGATAGGGGTGATAGAATGCCATCTGCATGGCATGAAAGTTGGATAGTACCACTCTACAAGGGTAAAGGGGATGTCCAAGATTGTGGCAACTACAGAGGTATAAAGTTAATGAGCCACTCCATGAAGCTGTGGGAGAGAGTAATGGAACGTCGCCTCTAGCATAGCACTAGTGTCCGTGCAAATCAGTTCAGGTTTATGCCAGGTAGGTCCACAATGGAGCCAATCTTCATTCTCGTGCAGATGGTAGAAAAGTATAGGGCAGCAAAGAAAGATCTCCACGCCATCTTCATCGACCTGGAGAAGGCCTATGATAGTGTCCAAAGAAAGGTTGTTTGGGAAGTATTACGAAAAAGGGGGTAGAGGAAGGTTTTATTCGAATAGACCAGGATATGTATGATGGCTCTACAGCCAGGGTAAGGACACCCTGGGGAAGCACTGGGGGCTTTCCAGTGAAAGTTGGGGTGCACCAGGGTTTGGCACTAAGTCCATATCTCTTCATCCTGGTTATGGATGAACTGCTGATGGGTGTAGGAGAATGGGTCCCACAGTGCCTGGCTTTTGCCGATGATATAGGGAAAATTTGTGACTGCAGAGAAGGGGCTAAATGATATGAGAAGAGCAATGGAAGAGGGAGGGCTAAAGATTAACATGAATAAGAATGAGTATTTAGCTTTCAAGTGGGATGGTTAGGTAAATGATGGGGACATACGTTTGAGGGGCGAACTGGTGAAAAATGTGCAGGAAGTAAAGTACTTGGGATCAACATTCCAAAATAATGGGGAGACACCCGGATGTGACCCATAGAATCAATGGGGGTTGGTTGAAATGGAAACAGGCAAGTGGAGTTCTGTGCAATAGGAGGATTCCAATCAAGTTGAAAGGAAAGTTCTACAGGACAGTGGTTAGGTCAGCTATGCTATATGTTTCAGAGTGCTTGGCAGTGAAGAAAAGCCATGTAAATAGAATGCAAGTAGCTGAGATGTGAATGCTGCGGTACATGAGCGGTGTTTCAAGAGCAGATAGAATTAGGCATGCGTATATTAGAGGTAGCCTGGGGGTGGTGGACATTGCCGAGAAGATGAGGGAAAATAGGGTGAGGTGGTATGGTCACAGAATGAGAAGAGGAGATGAGGAGCTTGTTAGGGCCATACCAGGAATTCGGGTGGTTAGAGGCACCCGTGGCAGGGTTAAGTGTTATGTGGGAGCAGGTCGTCCGTAAGGATATGGCGGTGTGCGGAGTTGACAGGGACCTGGTGAAATATAGACGGGAGTGGAGGGCTAGAACCTGCAGACCCGACCCCGCCGTAGGCGGGATGAGGGTATGATGATGATGATGGGGAGTTCTTCACTCACATGCCTTATATTAAAGAGAATTTCTCTGCTTTGAATGGTTTCAATATGTTTTCCTCTATTTTTCCTTCACAGTCACGCCAACTTCATGCGTGAAACTGTGGCATGAGCATTGTTGTCCGCAGGGTCACGTGACACAGGAACTGAGTCAAGTCACGCTGTGACTCAACATGCCCACGTACATAACTTTGTGTGAGTCACTGAAACATGTGGTGAGGGCCCAGCCTCATCTGCAAAGACTTTGCATTAGGTCTTATAATAAACGAATGTCAACTTTGAGACTCCAACGGATGTTTACCAAGATAGTGATTGTGCTACATTGATAATCATCTTTCTTATTTATTTGATAAAAGAAGGCACGATTCAGCAGGTACTAAATGTAATATTGAACCCTTTTGTTACCCAAATGTAGCCATATTTTAATACTGAATATGGAATTGGGAGAAGAAATCTAACTTTAACAAATCCTGTAAGACGTAGGCAAGGTGAAATCTGTAATCTGTTCCCCAGAAGTAGTGAAGTTCAGTTGTTTTTAATGTTATTGAAAAATGTAAAAGAATTGTTGCCTACTGCAATATAGATTTCATTATTAATTTATTGATGTCTAACTTCTGAGGTAATCCACAATCCATTGGATGTGCATCGTTTGTAAGCAAAAAAACCAGAGAAGGATTAATAAGGAAACTGGCATTCGATTCATTCTCAAGGTATGAAATGGTTAGGGGGAAATAGGTTTACAGCAGTTGAAGCAATACAGGGGGGCATGGGGTGATCTACATTTGAACAGAGGGAAACGATTAGTAAGTTGGTATACCTATGCAGGATATGGGGACTAGAGAAGGAAAATCCAGTACATGGGTAAACAACATGAGGGTATCTACCAACTGGGAGAGGAGGGTAAACAGGATGTCTAAGAAGACAGGCATAACACTGCACCCCAGGGAGGGCAAGGAGGGGGCAATAATATTGCAAAGACTCGTACAGGAGAAAGTGAAGGAATGGGGGTTAGGGCAGTGGCGACAGAGTATGGAGGGAAGGGCGGCAAAGAAAACGCTGATGGTGTATGCGAACAAGTTTACCATAGAGAGGGAGGTAATCTATGACAATACGTGGGAGAGCTCACTTCGGTTTAGGGCAAGAACTGGGTCACTGGAGACGAAACAGAGGATGGCAAAGATCACAGGTGGAGAGCAGGGCTGTGGATTATGTGGGGATCAAGTTGAGGACGTCAGGCATGTGATACTGGTCTGCCCAGCACTGGATCACTGCAGGAGGGGCTGGGGAACACCCACATTGGAAGAGGTTCTGGGGGTGATGAGTTCTGGGGTGGAGCGGCTGGAATGGGTGCGAAAGGCAAAGGCGTTGCTAGGGTACTGGTGGAGATCTAGGCATATGGGTCTAGCATGAAAAAAATCTCGCCAGCAAGGTATCTGTCACAAAGGATTACATATTCATACAGTCCAATCCAAATAATGGAAACCCCGGATAATGAAATTTACTGGTTAATGAAGACAGTTAGGTAGGTCCCAGCCAAAGGTATATGTCAATACATGTAACTGTACCTTGGATAATGAAGGCTCGGATAATGCATAATGAAGACAACTTATGCTTTTTCTGTACATGTGCTAAAATATAATTTCTCTCTGGATAATGAAGACAGCCATATCAAAATGTCAAAAGGACATAGTCTAGCTAGTTTTAAGCAGTTATAAGAGGGTGGGTAGGGATTTTGTTGGAGCAGAAAACTCTAACCTTCAACCCACTACTGAGAAGTAAAAGTTTTAGTACAGGGTGTACAGTATTACATACCTGCCCTTGTAATTGGATAGCTAGTCACACTTGTAAAAGTCCAATCTTTTACATACAGTATACGCTCATTAATGGACAGCCATGGGGAATTGAAGTCTGTCCACTATTGGGAATAACGATTTACCACTGAAAGTGAACTTTGGGACAAAATGTCATGTACCACTATAGAGAGGTGTCCATAAAGGAAGGTTTCAATATATGCTGATGTTTTCATTAAATTTATCAATTTGTTTATTGTAATTTCATTTAGAAACGTTATGTTGTACGTTTTAGGTGAAAAAAAAAACAAACAAGTGCTAAGAAGCTATCATGAGCATGAATTAGACCTAAAATTGCACATTCTGGATAATGAAGACACTTATGGTTGGTCCCTTAGGGATCTTCATTATTGGGGTTGGACTGTATATTCATGTGAATTCCTACTTGGTTTATTGAGGTAAGTACACGAAATCCGTTTAACACGAACACACTTAACATGAAATAACAGTTAACACGAACACACTTAACATGAAATAACGGTTAACACGAAATAACACTGTGGTCCGGACAGGATACTATTCAATTTCATGTATTTTTTTTTCTTTTAACGCCAAACAAAGATCGCTTAACACGAAATGTGCATGTGTACGTGCCAGCGACCTTACAGGAGCAAGTGCAGGCAGTGGCTGTCTCATTGCAGCTAGACGTGCCAGTATCTGCCCCCCCCCCCCCGGGTGGATATTGTTTTAGCAGACCTCGACTTCCTCACTGTCCACTCCCCAGACACATTCTGATTATGGGGGATTTTAATGCCCATAATCGAGCATGGGGTTGAGAAAGTTGAAATCCCTGAGGGCTCCTTGTTGAACAGGGGGTGGCCAATAATGACCTCATTGTTCTCAACACAGGTGCCCCCACACACATGATGACTACCACAGGCAACCTATCCCGTATAGACGTTACCATCTGCTCATCTGGGTTGGCACCAGGTGTGTGGTGGGAGGTTCTGCGGATTAGCAGTTGAGGGGGGGCCCAGCCCCTGCACCCAGCATGGTGATGCCTGCATCGGGCAAACTGGGAGGAGTTCGCCCATTGTATTTCTTTTTGCCCACTGTGTGTTTGATGAGGTGAACGCCCTAGTGTGTCTCTTCACAGAGATGGTGGTTGGGGGAGCCTTGGCATCCGTCCCCAAACCTCGTGTAGTCCACCATTAGCAGGGTGCCATGGTGGAGTGAGGACTGCCAGAGTGGGATTTGGGCTTGTAGGTGAGCCCTTCGCATCTGCTAGTCTTGTGCTACAATTGCCAATTGTGTCGACTATCTCTGAGCCCGGGCGTGTGTGCACCAGGTAATCACAGAGGCCAAACGCTCCTCTTGGAGTCAGTACGTCTCCTCTCTTACGCGTCATATGCCTTCCAAATATCTGGGAGAACTTGAGGAAAATCCAAGGATGGTATTTAGTAGGATGACCATTTTTTCCACGGGCATTGAACCCCCAACCAAGAATGAAATTTTTTTATTTTATTAAAATATCTTTTTCAAATACTTTTTTCAAAAAAATTATTTAAAAAGTAAATAAATGAAAACGAAATATACAAATGCAGTTTAAAAAATATTGAAAGTATGAATAATTCACATAAATGATTCGTTGTATTTTCCCAATATGCCACACACATCAAAATATGCTTCAAATGGCATGTCGTTATACAGTAGGGGTTCCCTACTGTTTGTTGTTGTTTGTTGGAGTTTAAGGTCCCGTCAACTCCGAGGTCATTAGAGACCCGTCCACTGTATAGTTCTAATGCATATACTGCACAGACACTACACTAATGTGACGATTATTGGGTATTAGCAGTACCCAGCTTTCCCGAGCGACCACCCATGTCAGTACTAACTGGGCTTGCGTTGCTGAACTTCAGTGATCAGACGAGAACTGGTGTGTCCAACGCAACTCGCCGCTCCCAGGGGTTCCCTACCTTTTTCTTCGATTCACCCCTTTTAATAGTATGAGCTTAGTTCATAGACCCCCCCCCCCCC
>JAAFCE010008833.1:461352-474146 GCA_013389805.1 Trigoniulus corallinus
AGTTCATAGACCCCCCCCCCCCGCTTACATTTTTCTTCCATAATTTGAACATGATATAAAGCAACTCCTAACCCTTTTCCCGCCTATGGCAGGGTCGGGTACCCATTTGTTCCTCTGAATGGACACAGGGTGATATATTGGTCATAGTTGTTTTTCTGCAGCCGGTTGCCGGCCAAAGCTGCACCCCTACGCTTATTTATCGTCGGTCTAGTGTTCCTTGGGGAATGCTACCGACGCCAGGGGGCGAGCTACTACAGTGAAACCTCTCTATGGGTACACACCTCATATCGGTACAGACTTTTCAGGCACCGATTTTTTGCCCATAGGGTTAATGCTATTACTACCCCTCTTAATGGTACACCTCTCTAATGGGTACACCCCTCTGTTTGTACACCTCATACATGTCATCACTTTTCAGAAAACCACCTCTATAATGGGTACACCCCCTCCTTGGGTACATCTAATACATGTCACCATTTTCAGAAAACCATCTCTGTAATGGCTACACCGCTCTATTGGTACACCTAATACATGTCACCATTTTCAGAAAACCCCTTCTGTAATTGGTACATCCTGCCTCGGGGATGCAGTGGACAGGGTGCTTGGTAACTGCAGCAGTGGTTCTAGGTTCGATACTGGACCAAGGCGGGTTGCTTTCTTTTCTGCAAGAGATGCCCCGAGTGTGCCTTCCTTTGGATTAGAGGTAAAACCATAGTCCCATGTGGCGTTCAATGGCATTTATACATAAAGTAACTTTCTACTATGCAATGGATAGGTGAGGCAACATTTCCAGTTGTAGGAGCTTGCCACCTGGCATCGGTGGCATACCTCAAAGAACAGTAGACCTACAATAAATGTGCACAGAAGGGTTGCAGCTTTAGTCTGCATCTTGCTGTGGAAAAACCCAGTCCAAAACATCACCCTTGAATCTATTCAGACGGGCAATATGGGTACCCGACCCTGCCATAGGCAGCAAATAAGACGGTAGCTTGATTATGGACAAACGTCCCTTGATTAATTTGTTTGTAAAAATTAAATTTGTGTACTTCAATACATCATCATCATCATCTCACCCTTCTCCCGCCCGAGGCGGGGTCGGGTCTGTGGGTTCTAATCCTCCACTCTCTCCTATCTCCCACCAGGTCCCCCCGCACCCCGCACGCCTCCATGTCCGCATGCACTACCTGTTCCCACGTTCGCTTTGGTCTTCCTCTACCTCTGGTGCCCCCGATCACCTGCAGTATCACAATGGACCTAATAAGCTCCTCCTCTCCCCTCCGCATCACATGCCCATACCACCTCAACCGATTCCCTCTCATCTTTTCCGCAATGCCCCCACCCCCAGGCTACCTCTAACGTAATCATTTCTGACCTGGTAGGCTCTAGACACCCCACACATGTATCACAGCGTTCGCATCTCTGCCACTTACATTTGCCTTTCATGGTTCTTCCTAACTGCCCAGCACTCTGACCCATACAGCATAGCAGGCCTAACAACGGTTCTGTAGACCTTGCCCTTCAACTTTATTGGGATCCGATGGTCACACAGGACCCCACTTGCCTGTCTCCATTTCAGCCACCCTGCATTAATCCTACTGGTCACATCTGAATCTATTTCCCCATTGCCCTGGAAAACTGATCCTAGATAGCGAAACTCTTGCACCGCTGGAATCTCCTCTCCCCCACAACGAATCTCACCTCCTTGCCCCTGGCCACAAAAACTGAAAGCTAGGTACTCAGTCTTCTTCATGTTCACCTTAAGGCCCCCCCTCCACCATTGCTGCTTTCATGTCTTGTAGGCCCTTTTGTGCATCTTCCTTGGACTCCAGCCATCCCACATTATCTGCAAATACCAGGCACTTAGGGGCCCATTCCCCTACTCCCGTCAGCAGCTCATCCATCACCAGAGTGAATAGGTGTGAGCTAAGTGCTGACCCGTGGTGCACACCAACCTCTACCTTGAAGCTTGCAGTGTTTCCCCATGCTGTTCTCACCCTAGCGATTGAACCATCATACATATCCTGCACTACCCTAATATGGCCTTCATCCACACCTTTCTTTCTTAAAACATTCAATCATCTGTTGGAGAATGAAGATTGGTTCCATGGTGGACCTACCTGGCATAAACCCAAATTGATTTACCTGGACACTGGTTAAGTCTCATAGGCGACACTGTATGACTCGCTCCCACAGCTTCATAGAATGGCTCATCAGCTTTATGCCCCTATAGTTTCCACAGTCCTGGGCGTCACCTCTGCCTTTGAACAGTGGTACTATCCAACTCTCTCACCATGCAGAAGGCATCCTGTTCCCCTTTGCTAACATATTGAAGAGCTTCCCTAGCCATGTAATTCCCTTGGGGCCCAAAGTGTGCCAAACATCCATGGGGATCTTATCAGGGGCTACTGCTTTCTGACCTTTCATCTTCTGAAGGGCTCTATTTCTTCCTCACTCACCCTGTCCACAGCCTGTGGTGTGGGTGGGTTTCTGCCAGATTGAACCAGAGTCTGCATTTCAGAGACTGGTAGTATTCCTCCCACCTTTTGACTACCTCTTCTGGTTGAAAAAGTACCCTACCATTGGTATCCTTGACCGTTATGGTCCTGGTAACATCCTTACTAGTCCTATCCCTGGTCCTGGCCAGTCTAAAAACTGCATTCTCTCCTTCCCTTGTCCCCAACTTTTCATATAAAGCCTCATACTTCTGGTACTTGGCCAGGGCAATGGTCCTCCTTGCGTTTTTCCTTGCCTGAACATATTCTATCTTTGAAACCTGATCCCCTACCTCTCTCCACCTATGGAAAGCCTCCTTCTTTAGTTTGATGGCAGCTTTCACCTCCAAGTCTGCCTGCCTTGATAAGTGCCTCCTACTCTACCTAAACCTAACAGTGCTCCCCACATCTTTTAATTTTCCTAGCAACCCTGTCACACATGGCATTGGCCTACCCATCCCAATCCCAGTCAATCTGGCTGAGCACCTCCTGCCTGAATTCATCTGCTTTGGTTGGCAACTTCCACCACCTGATAACTGATTCTCCTTTCCAGGTATGCTTCCTGACTCCCCCTTCACTAGGACTTCTGTCATGAGCAGCTTATCGCCACTATCCTTCTGGAAATCCTCACTGGGTAGTACCCAGCAATCCTTGATCTCAGTCCTGTGCTGTTCCCTAACCATAAAAAAGTCTATTTGTGACATCCCCTGTTGTGATTGGTAAGTGATTAAGTGCTTCTCCCTCTTCTTGAACCATGTATTGGCTAGTACATAGGCCATGTGCTCTTACTGCCTCTAGGGCCTTCTGCCCCTCAGGATTGATCATCCCATACCCCAATCCCCCATGAACTTCCTCATATCCCAGACCCTCCTTTCCAAAATGGGCATTAAAGTCACCCCCAATAATTAAGCACTCATTTCCCATGTCCTGTCTAATTGTGTTGTTTGCTGACTGTACTACCTCATCAAAGTCACTCCAGAAATCTGCTTTAGTCGTTTCACCCAGGCCAGCTTGGGGGCATAAGCACTTATGAGGTGGAGCCCTATACATTGGTACCCCACTTAACGACCGTAATTCGTTCCAGCAATACGTTCGTTATGAGGGGTGTTCGTTGTGCAGAACACAATTTCCCATAGATCTCTATGTTATATTGTGTAATTCGTTCTGGGTTGCCACAAAAAATTGGGAAAATTCTTAAGAAGTTAAAAACAAAGTGCAGTGCTGATTGTTAATGAGCAAAACACTCTAGGTCCCATTTTTGGGGGGTTCATACTTCACAAAAACTAGGAATTGCCCTGCAATGAGAAGGCAGTCAATTACTTGCAGTGTGCAGTTGAACGGTGCTCGTCAGCAAATGCCATGCATTGAGGGGTCCATTCTCCTACTCCCATCAGTAGCTCGTCCATAACCAGAATAAAAAGGTATGGATTTGAGTGCTGAACCTTGGTGCACCCCAAACTTCACTGGGGAGCCCCCAATATTTTCCCCAAGGTGTCCTTACCCTGCCTGTGGAATGGAACCATCATACGAGTACATATCCTAAACTATTCGAATAAACCCTTTTTCTACCCCCTTTTGCATAATGCCTGTTGTGGAACACTGGTAAGCCTTCTCCAAATCGATAATGATGGTATGGAGATCCTTCTTAGCAGCTCTATACTTTTCTATCATCTGCCTCAGAATGAAGATTCGTTCCATTGTGGACCTCCCTAGCATGAACCCAAACTGATTTCCACCAACACTAGTTCTATCCTGGAGGCGACATTCTATTACATTACATTGATATAACTCATTGGATTAATACCTCTATAGTTACTACAATCTTGGACATACCAGTGGTGGCAAACCATTTTTGAAGACGGGTCACAATAACAAAAAAGAAAACCAAGAATTTGTCCACAGGTCAGATGCAAGCATTATTCAATTTTATGAATAAAAATAAGTTATTATTAATAGTGAATAAAGTTTATTAAAGGAGGGAATAGAGAACATCATCCAACTTTTATTACACCTTTAACATCATCTCATTAACACTCGGGCCACTTAAAATTGCACGGTGGGTCGCAGGTTCGCCACCACTGTCCTATACAGTTCCTAGTTCACTTTGTATATTGAACAAGCGTTCGTTATGTGAAACAAGTTTGTTATGCGATACTCCCGCACTTTTTTGATGGTGTTCGTTATAGGGGACATTCGTAATATGAGGCGTTCGTTAAGCGGGCTACCACTGTACCTTGCCACACAACTGTTACTAACTCTCTTGAAGTGATCCCCTGGTGCAATTACCTACTTAACCTGATGCCCACCCCATTTTGACCCTCTTCACTACCCATGTATATGTGTTTGTATCCCTCCCCCATTACCCATGATCATTTTCCATTCCACTTTGTTTCCTGCAGGAAAGCTATGCTAATATGTCTGTGCTTAAGGGTGTCAACAAGCTCCCCTGTCTTCCCCAAGAGGGTCCCAACATTCCATGTCCCCAACCGTAGCCTAACTCCTTCACCCTGTGTGAATTCTGGGGCACCCCAGCCAGACGTCTAGAACCTGCAGTGATAGTGACAGGGATACCTGTGGGGGGTGCCATCCTACCCCACAGGAGACATTTGATGCCATTGCCATGTGAGCCGAGGTCTCCCACTCACACAATGCATCACTGGGTCACACCCTACAACTGAAAAGTTACATGCAGTCCAATGGCAAACCCCCAACCAACCAAACAAACCTAACAAACAATCTAAACAAACTAGACAAAAACAAACAAAGCAGTTCACCTAACAAATAACAAAGCAAAGCAACTCCTAACCCTTTTCCCGCCTATGGCAGGGTCGGGTACCCATTTGTCCCTCTGAATGGACACAATGTGATATCTTGGACATAGTTTTTTCTGCAGCTGGTGGCCGGCCAAAGCTGCACCCCTACGCTTATTTATCGTCAGTTTAGTGTTCGTGGGGAATGCTACCGACGCCAGGGGGCGAGCTCCTACATCTGGAAATTTTGCCTCATCTAACCCATTGCATAGTAGAAAGGGTTCTTTTATGTGCAAGCTCCATCGTACACCCACACGGGACCTCGCTTTTACTTCTCATCCGAAAGATGACACTCGTGGCTTCTCTATCGCCCGAAAGAAGCCGACCCACCATGATCCAGTATCGAACCTAGAACTACTGGCGTAGTTGCCGAGTGAGCTAACCACTACACCGCCATGGCGGGTCAGTTCACCTAACAAATAATTACTTAAATAATTAAATTAAATTACACTAAAATCAAATCCAACCTGAATCAAATCAAATTCAAACTAAATCAAGTTGTCTATATAAAATGAAAATAGTAGTAAAACCACTAGGTTCTTAAAGTGCATACCAATAACTACTACCACTAATACTAGTACAAAAATACTATTAATTAATATTCAAAGAGTGAAATGTGCACAGCTGTGGGCAGTTGTCACCACACTCCGATGCTAACTGGCGTCTGTTGATGCAGACGATACCAGCAATCGCCACAGCACGATGGAAAGCACAAGTAGCATGATGGTTAGGCTTAAAAGCCAACCTCATGACAAGCTCTCCCACCGTTTATGGTAACCACATGCCACAGCCTTACCTCTACCCAGAGACTGTGGGTGTCCTCCTATGAAAAGATGGCTTTAAATCAGGTGCTTTCTTGAAAAAGTTTCTCAAGGCAGCCAAAAATTCAGATCACAGAAATAGCGCACAGACAAGCCGACACGCCCCCTATGGTATCCTCGTGTACTTCAATAATTTTGTGAAATATTATATTATACAATGCATTTTTTGCATTTAAAAAAACACAAAATAAAAAAATATACAGTCAGTCCTTATGTGCTTAATTGGTTCTGGAAGTCAAGGAAAGCACTATATTTAGCATTTTTGACAAAAAATATTTTAATTTTAAATGTTAGGTTAAAGTCAAATACAGTTGTGGTCAGCTAAGTAGCACACCTATGATTGAGTTTAGAATTCATCTTACATATTCAAAATTGTAACCTAAACTTAATATATTTTTCCACATATAATCAACATTGGATAGTAATTTTTTTATTTATTTAAAGAAGTTGACAAAATTCACCTGGTTAATTGTATATTTCAAAATTCATGAACATGTCTGAAAGTTATTTGGACTTTTTTTTTTTTTTGCGTTGTTGGTGTGCTCGTTTGTGCATAACAAATTTTTGGATTTCTCTTTGTTTATAACCAGTGGACAACAGGAGTGAGATCTGCCTTTTCAAGGCTATCACACAAACTTCCCGGGTCAGGTAGAGCTGTGGTCTTTCGGGCACCTTAAATGGGGAGGAGGCACAAAGTGAGGTTGGCTGTGTAAGCCTAACCTCACGCTGTCTGTTACTCCCATTGTGCTTTAGTGCACGTGTCGTCTGCACTGGCAGACGACTGGTTGCATTGGGAGCTTGATGCCAAATGCCCACAGCTGCAATTTCTTTACTAACCTATTACTTTTCAAGTATTTATATAGTTTCATTTTATTATTAGCATTAATATTGTTATTGTTTGTTTCTGCTATTGTTATTGTTTGTTTCTGTTATTGTTATTGTTTTGTTGCCTGCCATGCAGTACTGAAGCTGCATCCCACTGGCTCAGAGTCTGAGGGGATCTGTCAGGTGAGTGTGAGACCTCCACTCACTTGACAATGATACAATCATTGCTGAGTGTCTCCTGTGGGGTTGGACGGCACCCCACACAGGTAGCCCTGCCACTATCACTGCGGGTTCAGGGCGTCTGACTGGGGTGCCCCCAGTCAGTACTGTCACCAAAACTAAGGGGGCTAGAATAAGACTAGGGACGTGGAATATGGGAACCTTCTCTGGGAAATCTGGGGAGCTAGTCACAACCCTAAGGCATAGGAAGATCAGCATTGCATTCCTCCAGGAAACGAAGTGGAAGGGTAATAGGTCAAGGGCCCTGGGGGAGGGATACAAGCTGATCTATACAGGTAGTGAATGGGACAGAATGGGGTGGGTATTATATTAAGTAGGGATTTGCAACAGGGGATCACTTCAGTTAGGAGAATTAGCAGTAGGTTAATGTTAGTTACTATAGTTTGGCAGGGTATAGGGCTCCACCTCATAAGTGCATATGCCCCCCAAGCAGGCCTGGGTGACACAATAAAAGCAGATTTTTGGAGGGACTTTGATGAGGTAGTTCAGTCAGTAGACAGCACAATTAGACAGGGCAAGGGAAATGAGTGGTTAATTGTTGGGGGTGATTTTAAGGCTCATGTTGGTAAGCATGGGCTAGGATATGAGGAGGTACATGGGGGATTTGGGTATGGGATGATCAACCCAGAAGGGCAGAAGGTCCTTGATACAGCAAGAGCACATGGCCTTGCATTAGCCAATACATGGTTTAAGAAGAGGGAAAAGCACCTAACCACTTTCCAGTCACCACAGGGGAGGTCCCAAATAGACTTTTTCATGGTTAGGGAGCAGCACAGGGCAGAGATCCAAGACTGTTGGGCACTACTTAGTGAGGACTTTCAGAAGGAAAGTGGCCATAAGCTGCTTGTGTTAGAAATACTGATGAAGGGTATGGTTAGAAGACATACCTGGAAAGGAGAATCAGTTATTAGGTGGTGGACATTGCCCACAAAGGCAGGTGAATTCCAACAGGAGGTTCTCAGCAAGGTTGACTGGGACTGGGATGGGTCTGCCAATGCCATGTGGGACAGGGTTGCTAGGAAGATTAGGAGATGTGGAAGGGCACTGTTAGAGAAGGGTAGAGTAGGAGGAACTTACCATGGTAGGCAGACATGGTGGTGGAATGAGAAGGTGGCAGCTGCCATCAAGCTAAAGAAGGTAGCTTTCCACAGGTGGAGGGAAATAGGGGATCAGGCTGCAAAGACAGACTATATCCAGGCAAAGAAACATGCCAGGAGGACCATTGCCCTTGCTAAGTTCCAGAAGTATGAGGCATTATATGAAAAGTTGGGAACAAGGGAAGGAGAGCAAGCAGTTTTTAGACTGGCCAAGACTAGGGATAGAACTAGTAATGATGTTACCAGGGCTATAACAGTGAAGAATACTAATGGTAGGGTTCTGTTCCAGCCATCAGAGGTAATCAAAAGATGGGAGGAATACTACCAAGGTCTCTTAAATACTACCACTTGTGCAGCAGTCACAGAGACGAACCCAAACACTCCACAGGCAGTAGACAAGGTGAGGGAGGAGGAAATAGTTATAGCTCTTCATAAAATGAAAGGACACAAGGCTGTAGGCCCAGATAAGATCCCTATCGACGTTTGGCACACTTTGGGGACTACAGGAATAACATGGCTAGGGAAGCTTTTTAATAAGTTAGCAAATGGAGACAGGATGCCATCTGAATGGCGAGAGAGCTGGATAGTTCCCCTGTTCAAGGGCAAAGGCGATGCCCAGGACTGTGGAAACTATAGAGGCATAAAGCTAATGAGCCATTCTATGAAGCTGTGGGAGCGAGTGATAGAACGTCGCCTCAGAGACCAAACTAGTGTCCGGGGAAACCAATTTGGGTTTATGCCAGGTAGGTCCACCATGGAACCAATCTTTATTCGACGACAGATGTTAGAGAAGTATAGAGCAGCAAAGAAGGACCTCCATGCAGTATTCGTTGATCTGGAGAAGCCATATGGTAGTGTCCCTAGACAGGTACTATGGAGTGTGTTAAGGAAGAAAGGGGTTGATGAAGGCCATATTAGGATAGTGCAGGATATGTATGAGGGTTCCATTGCTAGGGTGAGGACGGCATGGGGGAACACTGCAGGCTTTGAAGTGCAGGTTGGTGTGCATCAAGGGTCAGCACTTAGCCCTTAACTATTCACACTAGTGATGGATGAGCTGCTGACGGGAATAGGTGAGTGGGCCCCTCTGTGCCTGGTATTTGCCGATGATGTGGGAAAGCTTGAGGGGTCCAAAGAGGATGCACAAAAGGGCCTACAAGACATTAGGACAGCAATGGAAAGAGGGGGTCTTAAAGTAAACATGAAGAAGACAGAGTACCTAGCTTTCAATTTTAGTGGCCAGGGGCAAGGGGGTGAGATACGTTGTAGCAGTGAGGGTGTATCAGTGAGGCAAGAGTCTCGTTACTTAGGATCAGTCTTCCAAAGCAATGGGGAGATTTATTCCGACGTGACCCATAGAATTAATACTGGGTTGCTGAAGTGGAGACAGGCAAGTGGAGTCCTGTGTGATCGATGGGTCCCAATAAAGTTAAAAGGCAAAGTTTACAGAACAGTCGTTAGGCCCGCTTTGTTGTACGGTTCAGAGTGCTGGGCAGTCAGGAAGAACCATGAAAGGCGAATGCAAGTGGCTGAAATGTGAATGCTATGCTACATGACTGGGGTGTCACGAGCTGACAGAGTCAGGAATGCTTATTTTAGACGTAGCTTAGGGGTTGGAGACATCGTGGAAAAGATGAGGGAGAAGTGGTTGAGGTGGTATGGGCATGTGATAAGGTATGCACGTGATTGGAAGCACCAGGGGGAGGGGAAGACCAAAACGGATGTGGGAGCAGGTGGTGCAGAGGGACATGGAGACGTGCAGGGTGGAGAGGGACTTGGTGGGAGATAGGCGGGAGTGGAGGATAAGAACCCGTAGACCCAACCCTGCCACAGGCGGGAGGAGGGTTTGATGATGATGATGATGATGAATGCTAATATACATATTTTAATGCTATTACAGCTGCACAACGTCTACCCATTGACTTGACCAAGTCTGCACATTGCTTGGTGGTGATTTTATGCCATTCTGACTGGATGATTGACCACAAATTCTCCAGAGTTTTTGGTTTACTTGCTGCTACCTGCCGTTTAACAATAACCCACAAGTTCTCTATAGGATTCAAGTCAGGACTTTGTGGTGGCCAACACAAAGACTGAATTTTTTGGTCTTTCAGCCACTGTTGAACTAAACGTGATGTGTGCTTAGGATCGTTGTCTTGCTGGAGCTGCCAATTTTTCCAAGCACTGAGTGGCATATTCTCAGAATATTTTACCAAATGGTTTGCCAAGATATCCTGATACATAGCAGCATTCATTCTCCCATGGATCCTGTGTATTGGACCTATCCCATATGCACTAAAACATCCCCACACCATCACACTACCGCCACCAAATTTTACAGTTTTTTTAGTGTATTTAGGATTTAATTTTTGACCCACAGGGCGTCTTACATATTGTTTACCATCATTTCCAAAGAAATTAAATTTGGATTCATCACTCCAAACAACTGAATCCCAATAAGATTGTTCCTTAGACAAATGCTGTTTAGCAAAGTCCAATCTCTTCATTCTGTTACCCTTCTTTAGATGTGGTTTTTTGCTACTCATGCACCCCATCAGTCCATGTTCGTTTAAACGTCTTCTTACTGTTCTAGCAGATACATTAATTTGATAATGTTCTTTAATAGCAGCCTTAATACTAGTTGAGCTGGCAAATGGGTCAAGTTTTGATTGTCTAGAAATTAAATTGTCCCCCTTTTTAGATGATTTTCGTTGTCTAAATCTACGTACAGTTTCACATGTCCCATGCATTTTGAAATGCTTTAATGCATTTTGAACTTTTTTTCGAGAAATAGCCAGAATTTCTGCAACTTTTGACACATTTTTGTGTTTATTGTACATCTGTTCAATAATTTTTTCTTTCAGCTGTTGCTGTACTTTTTCCTTTACCCATTTTCCTATAAAATCATATATTATTTTCATAAATGTTAAATGCCCATTTTTTAAATCAAAATCAAATTTTAAATGTAATAGTTATGTATGCTATTTGCAACATTTACTTACTGTGCTAATTAAATGTCCAATGTATTTTTTCAAAAACGTAATTATTTTAATAATTTATAAAATGAAATGTCAGGAATGTAGTTGGTGATTTCACTTTTTAGTTTCATTTTTATGAACTTTACCCTCTGAAAAATTGATTTATTCCATTTTATAAATGGGTGTGCTAATTAGCTGACCACAACTGTAGCTCTATCTAGATAACCTAAGAAAATATTGTTTATTTAATATATTTATTGGACATATTGCACATAACAATCTGCATTCATACTGTATTTATCATGAACTACATCGAGTATTGGTCCAGTGTTAATTAGAGAGTTAGTGGTAAATGGCGACGATGATGATGTGAATGATACAAGGCAGAAATGGGCAACTGCGCATGCTCACTTGCTGGTCTGCTTTCCATGAGCATGCACTGTTGCCCATTTTCGCCTCTTACCGTTCTCATCGTCGACGTTCACCACTAACTCTCTATGGTCTTTTAGTCCTGTGCAATAGGAGGGTCCTAATGAAGCTGAAAGGGAAGTTCTATTGGGCAGTGGTTAGGCCAGCTATGCTATACGGATCAGAGTGTTGGGCAGTGAGGAAGTGCCGCGTCAACTGAATGCAAGTAGCCAAGATGCAAATTCTGTGGTATATGAGTGGGGTGTCGAGAGCTGATAGAATTAGGAATGAGTGTATTAGAGGTACCTTGGGGGTGGTGGACATTACAGAAACCAAAGCACACAACTGAGGTACCCCACCACCACAGTGCCCCACCTAAGGCTATGCACTCACTATAGTCCAGACCGTCTGCAGTCAGTGTGCTCAGCTCAAGCAATGAAAACCAATGGGTAGCAATGGGTGCCACCAATGAGAGAATGTTTAGAAAGAGTGGGGCAATCTTGGATTAGGAACGTATAATGTGGAGACCCTTACTGGCAAAACAGGGTATTTATTTAGGAAATTAGTTAATATCCTAAAGGGAAGACGGGATAGTG
Organism: Trigoniulus corallinus; assembly: GCA_013389805.1. NCBI lineage: Eukaryota > Metazoa > Arthropoda > Diplopoda > Spirobolida > Trigoniulidae > Trigoniulus > Trigoniulus corallinus. The sequence continues at coordinate 473,620 of JAAFCE010008833.1, forward strand.
TCCAGGAAAATGCAGGTGGTTGGAAACACACAGGGCAGGGGGAGACTGAATCAGATGTGGATAAGTCTGGATGTGGGAGCAGGTAGTTCATAAAGACATGATAGTGGTGGGGTGGACCAGGTGGGAGATAGATTGGAGTGGAGGGCTACAACCTGCAGACCCGTCCCTGACACAGGTGGGAAGAGGGTATGGTGATGATGTAGAACCACTGCAAACAATTTGAGGATGCAAATAATTTTACAACATTCATCATCATCATCCTGCCCTTGTCCCGCCTGTTGCGGGGTCGGGTCTGCAGTTTCAAGCCTTCCACTCCCGTCTGTCTCCCACCAAGTCCCCATCCACCCCCCACACTGCCATGTCCCTCCAGACAACCTGTTCCCACGTCTGCTTTGGTCTCCCCCTACCCCAGATGCTGCCGACTACCTGCATTCCTGAGATGCACAAAACGAGTTCCTCTTCCCCTCTTCTCATATCGTGTCCATACCATTATGTCTCTTTATTAGAGAGTTAGTGGTGAACGTCGA